>VZTN01015701.1:89307-126812 GCA_013400515.1 Erpornis zantholeuca | reverse complement strand
CTGGGAGTTTCACCCTCTGCTTTTATGGTGTCTTAATTGATAGGTCATTTGTCTGAGTAGCACTAAAAAAAAGAGTACTTTAGTACTTAAGTAGGCTTAGTTATGTAGTCGGTTGCTGTTTATCTCTTAAAAATCTTTAAAGGAAGAACATATGTTTGGCTATCTTCTCTGTGACCTCTACAAACTACACCTGTTTTGGTGTGCAGAAGAGCTTTTGTTGATGATGCTTTCATAATTACCAATTGTTCATTACTGAATCTTGTTCTATGGCTCAGTCTCAGTCAGTCTCCCAGGAATTCTCTTGCACAATACCTGGATTTTGTATTACTCATAGGCTCTGTTCTCCTTCAGGTTTCAGAGGAATGTTTTGGACCTGTCTTTGCAGTGGAGATTTGCTAAGCTGCCCAACAATGCCAAACTGGAGATGGTGCCAGTCACTAACAGAGCAGGAGTTGGAACCACGGTATGTTCATTTATCAGTTGTGCTGATAGGATCCCATCAGATCTAATGAGCAAGAGCACGGGTTGGCGTGGCCAGTGCCTGTGGGAGAGACCAGCTGAAGACTGGTTGAAGTGCAGTGGAAAATGGTAATTAAGTAGCTGGAAGTCTTTACTTAGAGTCTGCATGAACATGGGGTACCAGCTGTGCTGGAGGAGAGTCGGATGGTTTGGGGAGCTGAAAAACTAGTAGTCTTGGATAGCTAAGAAGTTAAACATCGGTTACGACTAACTCAGTTCCCTTTCCTAACTTTTGTTTCAGTTGCTGGATTTTGACTAAATGTCAGACTCTTACAGAACCCTCTTATGCTGCTTTTCTAGCATTAGTGTTCATGGCGTGTTTACACAGCTTTAAAGTCTTTTGTAACATGTTCTGTGTTCGGCAGTGGCCGAATGTCCCTATTTAGTATTATTTGCAAAGCACTTAGGGATTCTGTTTTCTCTAGAAATTATGGCCACGTTTAGGAGTGTAAAAATCTGTACATATCCCTGTGGCTGGGGGCATAACTTTTCAAGCGATGTGTAGGTGTTATTCAGGGTGAACTTTTCATGTTGTAAAAATGATGTGTGGTCTTAAGTAGTCTGGGAATGAAAGTTTGTCTATCACTAACAGTCATCTTGCTGTTTGTCAGCTTCCTCATAGGGAGTTTCTAAAGTTTCATCGAAGTTGCAGGTCTGTTGGTGCTGATGTTGTAATGTCTGTCAGCTAAGCAGTGGTAGTGGTGTTTGTTTTAGGCAGTTGCTCTAGCTGTCACAGAGGGAAACTGATATGTTGAAAAGTGAACTTTGTGGTGTGAGAAGGCTTTGGAATCTCTGCTCTAGTTCACTGTGTAATGTAGTTTTGGGGATGATATTTTTCTCTGTAAAACCTCCATGTTCTTTGTTTTGGCACTAATGCCTTTTTTTCTGACTTTGGGGTAGAAAGACATTTGTGCTTCAAATGATGTCTTTACTTAAAAAATTATCACAAACCAGTAGCATCTGCTTAAAATTTTCAGTGAAATGTTGTGGTGGAATGGAGTTTGTCTTCCAGAGAAAAGTATTTCTCTTGAAATGGTGCAGTGATGACTATCTGACATTTGCATCCAGTTTGGGAGGTACTGAAGGAAAACAGTGATTTCATTTTTTTTCCCTGAAGTTACGTTACGAGAAAGGGCAAGAAGGACTGTGCACTGTAAGAGAGGGGTTATAGGCGTGGTATCATTACTTTAGATCATGAAAGAGAAGAGCTAATAGAAGTGCAAGTTGTTACTATTTAGTTGCAGTTCAGAAGAACCATGTGGAGAAGTGAGGCTTCCCTAGGAGTGCTGGTTGCTGTGTCATGGAGGTGAGAAGATGCAGCAAATGCATGTGTGAAGAGCAGAGTCTAAAGAGAGTCCCTGCCCCACAGAGTTGAGCAGGTTTTACTTGGGAGGATTTCACAGTGTAGGAAAAGACTTTGTGCAGAACAACTGACTAAAAATAATTCCCTGCCACAGGGAGTATGTGTTAAAAAATGGTGAATTTTATAACAGCCAGGTGACTGTGACTGGGGTGTAGTGGCAGCTGAGATGCACTCAGTCATGCCAGCTGGCTACAGTAATGTTGGGATGAATTTGATTCTGTGTCTTTTGTCATTATATATTCTATTAAGATTATGTGTGGGGAAATAGGTGTGCTTTCCTGTAGTGACAGGAGTTATCCTAGAGACAGAATACGGATTTTGATAAATCATGAGTTTGTTCAGCAAATCTGATGTTTTTAAAATAGAAAGCTTTTGGATTTGTCTTTGCATGTGGAAAACATTGTTTCCTATAAGACAGTTCTTTAGTGAAAAATTTAACAAATTCCCTTTGTGATGGCAGGTGATGCAGGAGCACCATCAGTACAGCTCTGGTGTTAAAGTTGTCAGCCTCTTGTTTAAATGTTTGTAAACTTAGATGGTAATTGGCATTGGTCTCTATTACTTTATGTATCCCCTGGGGTTTTCAAAGAGATTTTTCTAATGGACCGAAGAGGACTTTCGTGACATGTTTAGCTTTGAACTCTTGCCCAAAAACTGATGCAACTAGTAGTCTGAATTTCTGGGCTGGAATCTTACAGGATGGTGATGTCAGCTGTCATCGCTCTGCTGTAGCTGAGAATAATCTAAGGCTTGTCTCCCATGTAGGAGAAACCATGAGGTTGTGTTAGTGGTGGGATGAAACGACATTGTACTGTTGGCTCATTGTTAATGATGCCACTGTTTCCTTTATGTAGAAAAATTCCTGTCTCCAGCCGAGCAGCATTTGCAGTCCTGTGAGGACTGGTGGGAGCCAAGGCAGATGACAAACATATTCCTCCATGCAAATCACGGTGGATTGCTGGAACGTGTGGTATCTCTTTCCCATCTCTCTGTAGCCCCTGCCCTCATGCCTGCACACACATCTTGCACTGAGTGAGAGGCTGCACTGAGAGTGTTAGTAGAGACACATGAAAACACAGAATGAAAGGAAGTGGTTTTGGCTGTCTTGGGCTAATGTCCTTCTCAGGCTTTGGAATAAGGCCAGTTTTTGTAGACTTCTGAAAACTAAAGTTGACTGGATAAACCAGGTTCTATCTAGTAGCTACAGGATTTTCTGTGATTTTTCTTTAGACAGGTGAGCTAACTGGGAAAACGTAAGAGTTAGATGTTCCGAAAAAGGCTGAATATTCTCTAAAAGGTAAAGATAACACCTGAAGTGCTCCGCCCTTCTCTATCTCTTGGTCAGCTGGTAGACAACTTCCCTTGGGACGATCGGGAGTTTGAAGTTCTTCAGGACCAACTCCAGCACGTGTTCACTTTAGAAATGCCTTGGATTTTTTTCTTTTTTTGCCTCTGCTGTGCTCAGGAGCCATTCATCCCAATGAACAGGGATTCAGGCCAGAATGCCTGCATGGGTGAACAAGGACTACCGAAATATTTCTAAAAGAAAAATAAGTTTTCGTTCCATTTTCAGATAAATTTAATATGGTGTTCATATAGGTTCGGATAGCATTACAACTGGAGGATGGCTCCCGTTTGCAAGACAGCTTTCTCTGCCAACAGACCTTGTGGGAACTTCTCAACCATTTTGCAAGGATCAGGTGAGCAGTGCAGTGAGAAAATACTTGTTTGGATGGATCTCTGCATGGCACTAATTACTTGTTATGGTGACCCAGCTAAATCCTTCAGATCTGTAGAACTGGCATTTATTTGACTGTGATTTCTCCTTTATAACAGAGATGTTTGCATTTTCCTTGCTCTTTCAGATTTGACACTCCATAGTTTTATTATTATTTTTTAATCTGGGAGTAGCACTCCTGATTCAGGGCATAAACTGGTAACAAACTGCTAAAGCTGTGAAGATACTGGGATATGTTGCACCACCTTCCTTTCACAGAAACCTGTTTGAAGTCAAGTTACTGCCAGAGGTGAGGTGCTAGCCTGGATGATCTTGATCCCCAGTATTTCTGTGCTGCGGTTCCCTGTAGTGTAGTGGGTTCTTTCTTACGGGTTGCTGTTGCTTTTGAGGCTTGCTGTTGTGCAGGTTCTTGGAGGAAATTTGGAGCTCTCAGCAGGTTAACTTTGATTCTTCGAAGGACTGATTAGATCCTGTTTAAGTGGAAGAATTTCTGGTTCTACATTTATTGAATACGGGTTAGAAATCTTATTATTTTAGTGCAGTCTACATTGAGTGCTACCTCTTGTCTTCAGTTTTGATTTTAAAAGGCTGTATTGTTTTGAAATGTCAAGCTAATAAACTTTTCTCAAAGAAAGGCACGTCTTTTCTGTTTCTCGTGGTTTGGAAGAAGAAGCCTTGAAGCTGTGACAGCCATTCTGCTTGTAATCATGAACCAGGTCTACAACGTGACATTTATTCCTAAGTAAAGGAACAGTATTTATGTAAATGCTAGAGATAAAATAATTATTTTTCTTTTAACTGGGGAAAGAGGTAGGACAAAAACCACAGGTATAATTTCCCTGCGTGTTTTAAGTCCCCTCTTGTCCCTTACTACACCCTCCGTGCTCTCTGTGAGGAGAGGAGTGCCTGTTGCAGTTTGGGGACTGCTAGACTGGTGGTGGGTGGTAGTTATTGACACTGACAAATAAACTTTGTGTGGTTTTCTTGCATATTAGTTGATTATTTATTTGGTTTAAATTTTGAGCTTTTTATGTAATTGGTTACTGGTCATTGTATTACTGCTAGTTAATATACATGTTGCTCTTCTTAAGCTTCTAACCGCTGCAGAGTGCTAAGCATTCATAACTTCAATTCAGAGCACAGCTGCTCTTTTCTGCCCTCTGGAAGCTGAGTTCAGGTGTTTGGATGGACTTCTCAAACTTGATTAAGTTCAACAAGCAGCAAAGGTGCTGTCTGTGATTTAGTCACATAACAAGCTTGATCTACGGCCATCCCTATGGATTTCATGGGCTGAGTTGCTGTTCAATGTATTTTGATTCAGTTGACTAACTAGCCAGCTAAGTGTTGATGTTTGCTGAATCCTTCCTTGGACTTTCCAACTGGAGATGTTTTCGTGGAATGCTCAGCTGCTCTAAGTGCGTGAGGGGAAGTATTCTAAATCCACTGGAATTTCCCCTGGGTTTCTAGCATCCATCTTGGCTAATTAGGTCTGAAGAAGGTCTGGAAGCTATTGTAGGGCTGCTCCTCCTCTCAGCGTGCGGCAGTCCTTGCACAAGATGTTTACAGGCCCTGTCAGATCACTACATGAAGGAATCTAATCTGCTTGCCGTCCCCCCTCTGAAGAGCAGCACATCAAAGAGAGGACAGTATGTTTGATGTGTGTGCTTGCCTCAGTGGGTGCGTGTAATGGATTAGCAGCAGCTGGAGGAGGAGCCTGCTGCTTCCAAGAGTTAGACAGAAATAAGGCTCTGGGGATCTTTGCCTGGAGTCTGTGCTGCAGAGGCTGATTGAGGGCACAGTGTGAGGGCCTGCATTTCTGTCTCCCACTCTTGCCTGCCTTGCAGCTTCAGCAGCTTTATGGGCTGTTGTCCATAGAGCAATTGCACTTTGGGCACTCAGAGACATCTTTGATAGTCATTATGATTCTTCACTGCTTCTGTGGGGTCATTCATTTGGTTCAGATATTTTCCATACGTTTTTATAAGACTTCAAAGAGTTGCTTGGATTGAAGTGGAGAGCAGTTTTTGGAAAAGTGAATGAAACTAGGTTCTATAACCTGGCTTGCTCTCCTGTTGGTCCTTGGTGAGGACATGTACCATTGTGCCTCAGATTTTTTTCCCCTAGTTGGTTGTCATCCACCTTTCCTGACAGAAAGCAGCTTGAGGTTCAAGCTTTTCTTCCCTGGGCTGTTCTGTGTGCCTTTTCGGTGATTCTGTACTATTTCTCTCTGTCTCATCAGTCCTTTGTCTTTTGTGTACTGTTAATGAGGATTCCTCAAGGTATATTCCTCAAGCTACTCTTAATTGGAAGCAAAACCTGTTGAAAATAAGGTGGGGATGAGTATCTCTCCTGGATTGTCTGGAGAAGCCTGAGTGCAGTAACCTGCTATGGTGTGCTGTAAAGGCAGTCTCTGGTGGCATTTTGTTCCAGTTCTTCAGTTGAGACAAGATTTTTTTTCCCTGCCTTTCATCATCAGGCATTGGCCTTGGGAATTTCCAAAGGTACTGCTGCCAGAGGAGCAAGGGAGGTTGGAGCCTGGGTCTTGTATCACAAGATAATCTTCTTTTGTATGAAAAACTTAATCTCTTGATTCCTGCAGAGCATTGTATAGTGCTTTTTGTCCCTGAAAGAATGGGGAATAACCAATTGCAGAATGACAAATGAAGGCAGACCTATTCTAGTGTTGGTTTGTTGTTCACCTTGAGTCAGAGAGTTAACTGTGTTTCATAATCTGAAGCTTGAATGTAGTATTTTGGATGCTCTGGTATCTGTTGCTTTCTGCACAATGGGATTTGTTGTGGTGGCTGTGTTGTGGTGTTCTGAAATAGTGGTCTTACAGTCTTGGTACTATAGCTCCTTGGAATATGTTGCAACTGGTCTGGAAGTAGTTCTGAGCTGCTGACTTTCCTAAAATAGACCTGACCCTCAGGACTGGTTTTATAGCTTGCTCTACCTCTGAGTATCATTGTGACTCGGCTTGTCCCATACCACTGTGCTGTTGCAAGCTTTTATCCATTTGATCAAGATGGCATATAGACTGCTACAATTAAACCAAACAGACCTCTCAGCTCTGGTTTGTGCTTAACAGGTTTGCTCCCTCACATCCTTCAGCTGGAAGTCCTTGATGTTCTCTGGCTCTTGAGAATTACTCAGAGATTGAGTATCCTGATTTTCTAGTGGCTGTCTCGATCCTGAGTGGCTTCTGGTTTCGCTTACATGTCATTGTGGCTGAGTTTTGAGTCTAACTATAAATGTCCCTGATGAATTTTCATGGAATTTAATGGCTATTTCCCTTCATTTTTTACTTCATAGGCTGGTTGACTCCCTCTCAGTTCAGTTTCTTTTGTCACTTCATGCTGGGCTAAATAGGTATGTGTTCCAATATGGTGTAATACATTGGTTGTACATATATTCTTCTGATCAGCTCCTCCAGGAAGCATTTTGAATGCTGCAGAATGTTTTGAATGTTGCAGAAAGAAAGATTGACAAAGCTGTTGTTGTTAAGTAGTTTTGAACATGATGATACTCATTTGAAGGTTAATTGGAACCACTGCACTGAGAGCAGTAGGACCTTTTTGGTTGTGCAGACTCTGGTCTTCTGCTGGGCAAGCAGGTTGCTAAAGTGCAATGGGTTATTTCCTTGTTACCAGAACAGAAAATGTTATCTGTGTCCTAAGGTGGTCTTTCCCTGCATGCCTGTTTGTGGAGTTCCCAGCTTTTCTGACATCAGCAGTCAGCGTGGCCACAGCACAGACAGAACATGTAATGTGCAGTCACTTGAGAACCAGATTCTTGACTGACTGAGTGGATTTTGACTGTTACTTTTCCTACGCTAGTCCTTGAGATAACTTTGTTTCTGGTAATATTGCATCTCAAAATAGAAATGCTTAAATTACGTGATGCTGAAGGCACAATGTTTTAAGTGGTGGGACTCTGTTCCTTAAACTCCTTTCCAGGAAAAGTCAGAATGCAGCCAGCATTGATCACTGGCATCGTGTTCTTAGAGTTATACCCTGTTCCATGCCCCAGGTACAATGCACACAAGATAGATAATGTACCCTGAATGTACAAGTGTAGGTGTAAGTGATGTACTAGATAGTAGCAGTCTGAGTTTCTGCTTAAATTTTTTGACACTTGAATGCGAAGTTGATCAATGTTTTGCAGATGTATTTAGGAGAAAGTGCCGTTATTGCTGCTACTGGGGAATTACAAACAATGGAGAGTAATGTGAAGTAGAAGTACCTTTCCAGAACTTCTATTTTCAGTGAAAACTACTGGATTTTTTTTTTCAGGCTGCCAGGGTCCTGCAGGTTTTGGTTTTTCCTGTGAAGTTTACTGCAGGGACTAGAATCTGGTGGCTGAAGAGACAGCTAAGTGGAAGTGTTCACATAACCCTGTAAGTCAGTAATTTGTAAAGCTCCATAGGTGTTCAATAACAAACACTTGGTGTAGTCAGGCATAAAATGGCAAACTGACCTTGGGAACTGGCTCTGGAGGCCTTAGGAGGTGAGCAAGGATGTGTCATGTTCCTGGGCTGCCAGGTGGATTTCCTTAGCTCCGTTGCAGAGAGGTGGTTTCTCTTCAAGTCACAGGTGATGGGTGATGGTTTCCTGGTGGGGTGAGTGGAAAGCCATTCCCCCACCTACCCCCCAGACTGGACTGTAGAGAGCAGTAAGATCAAGGGAGTTTACCATGAGGAGGAGTTTCAGCTATTTTGTGTTTGATGATAAACCAGCTGTTACAGTGCAGATGCTACATACAGCTCTTCACCGAGGGATATCCTGGTGCAACTGCCAGGACAGGGAGTTTGAGACAGAATGTGCTAAGAAGAGCTGCTTGGATATATGGAGAAGGATAAATCTTGTCAGTTCTCATGGTGTAGGTGGGGAATATCCTGGGCAACGTTCTCACCTTTTGTAGCATCCCAGGCTGAGTTATTTGGAAATATCTGAATCTGAAACTTCTGAAAAAATGCTTGTGAGAATTCAGCCAGGTACATCTTTCCAATCCAGCACTGTCTTAGGGTGGGCAGTATTTTCCTGGTCACCTCTTACCCTTGGTATGCTTGGGGTGAGAAACAAAGTATTCCCCTCAATCTCACATTTTACCACATTCTCCTTTGATTTCAGTTTGAGTTTCACTTTGCTGAAAGTGGAGACCAACATGACAGAGTTTCTTCTGGTGTTGAATCTAATGGTCTCACTGATTCCAGTACTTCAGCATAATGTACTGGTTAATTCTGTAAGGCTTTTTAGTTTTCTGTAGACATCCAAGGTTTTCTTGCTGAAAGTGTCAATAATTGTTTTTTTCCCTTTTGAAATCACATTGTCTTGGCTGGGTGAGAGCTGAGACTTGCTGTGATTGTCCTTTCCCTGTCCATCTTTTGTGTTTGATCAATTGAATACATAATAAAGCTTCTCTTTTACTGGAATGCCTCAGAATTGCTTGTCTAGAGGAAAATGGTAAGAGTAGTGTCTTGATAAGGATCCTTCACTTATGTCTTCCTCTGCAGATGGTCTGTCGGGAGTTTGCATCATGGCTCATATGTATCCTACGTCACTGAAATGCTTAAATACAGGTTGATTTTCACTTTGTCTAAAGTGGCAGCCTTCCATTTGGCTTTACTTTGTTCATGGTCTCCAGAATCTGAAAGTTTATGCTGTTTGTGTTTGTTTGTTTACTTTCTCTTTTCTTTTTTTAGTATGATACTAAGATGGGCAAGTTCTTTGTCCTTAGTTGATCTGCTTTAGAACAATATTTAATTTTGTTTGTTGCGGTGCATATGTGAAAAGAAATGGACTTCTCCCCAGTGAAAGTTCAGTCTGAACTGTAATGAAGTCTTTAACTTGGATTAAAAAGAGCAAGTATAACAAATATAAGCAATGTTTCAGACTGGGTACTGAGGCACACAAACAGTGATGAGCTTAAATTTATCTAGTAATTTCAGACATTAATTATTTCTTCTTTGCTTTTAAACTTTTAGGCTGTGTTTAAGAAAAAGTGCATGCATTGAAGCAAATTGTTTACCTAATGTCTAATAGTGATTCTGTGAACTGTGTAGTGGTTATTGCTGGAGAAACATAGAGGACAGTGTTGCCAGCTGATTCCACTTTGTACTGTTACTCTGCACTGGTTTTGGAGAGGGTAGGCTGTTCTGCAGATGCTGCAGTGTTTTGCTCTTTCTTGCAGGGAGCTGATGGAACAGCATGGTGAATTGTCTCCAATCTGTATTTACATGCGAGATGAGGTAAGGCAGCAAAGGCCTCTCAACTGTCCCATGTCCCTAAAACATAAGAAAACTTAACTGTGCTTTCCAACCTGGAAAGTGTTTCTTTTGAACTTTCTTAAGAGGGAAAGTAGAAAAATGTTGGTCTTTTCAAAGCATGACGTGTCTGTATGGAAAAAAGCTCTGTTGGCACATAACCGTGTGCCGTTGAGACCTCTGAGCCCATAAAATGAGCTCAATGACCTATTTGTGCTTTTCTTTCCAACTTCTTTTAAAGCTTGAGTCAAAACAGTGTTTTCATTTTAATAAATATTTGCTTTTCTCTGTTTTGATCTTTTGCTATTAATGTTTTGTTAAATATTTTGTATATGGATATTATGGAACTTGCTCTCCCTAGCTGTCCCCTTTACTTCCCACTGACCTCTGTGGACAGATTGTCTTTATTCTGGAATAGGACATTACAGACGGATGGGACGTGTATGTAAGGAAATCATCTGTCTTGCAGCTCTGAGATGTTGCCTGTCATTCAACTTCAGACATAAAAGTAGCTTTGCTGTAGTTGGATCCCATTTGGATGTGTGAATGGGATGGAAATACATGTAGGTCATCTTCCACTGAGATGTTCTAATAAGCTGTGAATTTGGTAAAACAGTACTGGTTGAAAAAGATGGATCCAGGTCTGATTTCCAACTGCAGGAATGCATTTTTTCACTTGTTTCTTCTGTTGTTTCTTTTGATACAGGCTTCTTTCTGTCAAGAGCTTTATGTGCTCTCCTGGGGAATCAGAGGCCATAATAATTCTCCCCTGATTTTGTTGCAGATATCAGGAAAAGATGCCCTGGAGAAGACAACACTGAAATCGCTTGGCCTGACTGGAGGCAATGCCATTGTCAGGTTGGGAGAAGCAAAGTTTGGTCTCTTTATTTTCCCTTCCCACTCCGGTGGTGAATTTGTTTTAAGTACCAAAAGAGCAAGGGGGAAAAAAAATCACAAAAGAAGATTCCAAACTAAAACATTGTGGCACTCAGAAATTACTGCATTTGCCTGTTTATCTCAAACTGCTGCCCAGATGTGCTTCGCACAGCAGCAGATGCTGGCACTGACCGGTCATGTGCAGATTAAAAGAGCTTGTTTGTTTGTTTCTTTTTTTTTCTTCCTCCTTTGAGTGAAACAGACAATTCAAAGTTAAAAGTCTCTCTGAGAGGGCAATCAACTACCACTTAATTCTTCCCTGCCCTGGATCTCAGGCACTTAACTCCCAGCTGCTGCAGGCCCTGCTTGCTGTTGGGGGGTAAGCTGGGGACAGGGACAACCTTTCTGTGATCTCCTGGCCAGCTCCTTGCAGTATATACAGAAGGTATGAGTGATTAGAAGCTATGCTTTACAACTGACTGCTGTTTTTCTCTGGAAGGCAGTTTTCTTCCAGAGGAGCAGGTCCCTGTTCTGTTTTGCACAACCCCCTGACCCTCTACCCCACACTTCACAGCAACTGGACCTTATTCTCTGTAAACATCTGGAAGAAGAAAGTTGTTAAATCCGGGTGTATTTGAGTCAGCTGTTGTTCTTGTGTCAGGACACATTGAGAACAGGGAGGACAGTACTCTTAGAATGATGATTTTATTTTTATTCCTTTTGGTGTCTTCTTTAAGAGTTGTCATGAAGAAATGCAGTTCATCTGATGGGGAGGAAGCTGTGGATGCCACAGTGCCTTGTAATCAGCCAACAGTGAGGCGAGGCTCTATGGAGGAAGTGGTGGATGTGCCCCTACCTCAAGCAAACACATTTCCAAAGGACTCAGACCACGGGGATGTGGCCATATCTTTAAACAGCTGCACACACGAGCAAGACTCAATCAAAGAATCTCATGCTAGCTTGGAGGAGCTGCGGCTTTCCCCAGAGCCTGAGCCTACCTCATTTGCCCCATTTTTTGGAGATGGAGAGCATCTGGGGCACTCTTCTGTAGCTGTACCGTCTTCAAAGGTGCCAACAGCTTTTTCCAGCCCTGGAGGCCCTTCTAAGCCAAAGAAGTCTAAGAGCAGCCAAGAACTGCAAAAGGAGCAAGGACAGGTAAGGGAAAATGTGTTTGCAATTTGGGCAACAAGGGTTTTTTTTTTTTATCCTGCCTTGCCTGAGGCTGTGCTCCCATGAGGAAAAAGATGTTTCCAGATTTAGGACGTTTTTCTCTTGTTACAGGATTAGGTGCCTTGATGACATACAGTTCTGGGTGAGTTCAGAAAGGAAGTAGGAAATAGGAAGGATGTGAGTTTAAGAAT
This sequence comes from Erpornis zantholeuca, assembly GCA_013400515.1. Classification (NCBI taxonomy): domain Eukaryota; kingdom Metazoa; phylum Chordata; class Aves; order Passeriformes; family Timaliidae; genus Erpornis; species Erpornis zantholeuca. The sequence goes on along the minus strand of VZTN01015701.1, from coordinate 114,693 downwards.
TTGCTGTCCAGAGGCAAGCAAAACTTTGACTCTTTAGGTATCCTTGATGAATAGATCAAATAGAGGCAACACAGCTGCATTAAATCATAGTCCAGAAGATCCAACACCTCAGTGCCTCAGATTTCATGAACAAGTGCCCACTTTGTTACCTGAGCCCTGTGACTTTGATTTTCTTAGTATTGCGGATGAAGCAGAAACATTCCATCCTTTCCCTTCTGTGTTACTGCTTGCTTATAGAAGTGTTTTTTGTCTTAATCTAAAATACCTTGCTTCTTAAATAGTCTACCTCCGTCTATTTCCTAGAAAGACAAATTGCATGTCTCACCATTGTTGGTGTCTCTGAAGTAAAATTGTGTTTGTTAAAAATAGAAGTGCTTGAGCCCATGTTGAGATACCAGAACTGATGGCTGAAGAGTGCTGTGATGCCATCCCAGAGTGACCTGGGAATGACATGAAATGTGCTTTCTGTAGGGCAGCTGTATGGAATTGAATGCCTTCAGGAAGGTTGGGTATGTCTGGCAATGTGTAACATGAAGTACAGGAGCCATTGGGTTAATAACTTACTCCTTGTTATTACACACTGAGATTTCCCATTCTGGATTCTCAGTGAGTGGCTCTTTCCTTGCTTCTTTGGCTCATCACTGGGGCTGGCTTTCATGTTCAGAGATCCCCTTTGTTGTTTTTGACTCTTTGGTACCTCCTAGAGTTAGAGGTTTGAGTCTCCTCTGGTCTGATCCAGCCAGGATTGAACAATAGCAAACTATAAGTAGAAAGGAAGGATGCCTGGGAAGCTTCAAAGGGAGCTTAGTCCAGGAGGAATTTAGCAAGACTGTGGATGCTTTCACGTTGATGTAGAGGCTCCACCTTAGTTGACTTCCTTGTGGTTGCAGTCTATTTTTGATGAGTTCTGAATTGTTTAGGAACAGAAGCCAGACCCTGGAAGGACTCTGGAGCAGTTATGAACTGCACAAGTAGCAGAAAGATGCCATGACAACCTGCAGTGGTAAATATTTCAGTATGTTAGAAAGACATTCAGGTCTGTGTAATCAGTGTTATTTAACCTTCTGGAGCAGACTGTGAGCGTGGAGAATTAAACAGTAGGCTGGGTGATTGTCCAGTCTCATGTGCTGCTTGCTTCAGTTGCACTCTCGTTTGTGAGGGATTTGGAAAGGAGTGTCCATTGTGTCTGGGAAGGGAAGAGAAGTGCAAGGGTTTGTGGTAATAGCCTTCACCAGTCTTGTTGCCCACACTTCCGTGTGCACTGGTGGGAGAGGCAGAACTCCATTATTTCACTGACTTCACAGCCTGATGTGGAGCTGTGCTTTTTAGGGATGGGCTGAGTGGTGGTGACTGAAGGACTCACATGAACCAATGTCTTTCTTAGAATTGCAGTCCAGTTCAAACTACTTCTGGAGCCAGCCTCCCTTCCAGTCTGGGAGCAGCTTTTGAAGCAGCTGCAGATTCTGTTGGGGGAGTTGTGTCCTTGTGTTAAACAGCATGTGATTTTGATGGCTGCTTTCAAGCCCTTTGATCTTCAAGTACTTTTGCTGCTGATTGATTACATTTTGTTCCCTCCTCCACTCCTGCCATCTTCCACTCTCCTCCCAGCGGCAACAGCCAAGTAGGGTTAGCCACATGGCATCTGCTTTTTGTCCCTTTTCAGTCCTGAGGAAAAAAACCCCAAAACAAAACAAATTATTTTTAAACATCAAAGGTCCGTTTTTGTTAAAGAATCTTCCCATTAATGCTTTGCCTGTGTGTGGTTTTTGAAACTAAAGAGAGGCTGGATAAAATCTGTGCCGGCATCCCTTCGTTTCTTGGGCTAAAGATGGTTTACAGACAGCTGCAAGCTGACTTTGATGTCAGAATGTTAATTATTAGAAGGTAACTTTAAACCAGATTCACCATGAGATTAGAGCTCCCAGAGGTGGTGGGGAGGAAGTGGGTCTCTGGGGAGAGCTTTCTGCTGTGGAAAGCACAATAGCCACAATTTCATTTAAATCCTAAGAGTTTTCCTCAGCTTACCTGCTTCCTTGGGTCCAGGATGATGACCACAGAGTGAAGTACATTCTTCTGACACCTGGCTTTGTCACATAGCCTGTACTTATGTAGATGCTGCCGTGAACATATGGCTTCAGCCTCATGGTGAAAAGTGCCTGGTATCTCAGCTTTGGTAGAACAATAGACTTCGAAGAAGGAAGGTGCCAAACCTTAGCACAGCATCTTTAGCTCTTGGAAGAAGTAATACAGCAAAATGGATAGCTTGCTTTCCTTCAGTTTTTGTAATGGAAAGTAGAATGTCCATGTGGTGGTCATTAATTGTTACAGGAGATGGTTATCTTTCATCACAGTTGCGGAAAACACTGCGTGTGCAGTGGCCTGGGAAGTGGGTTAGTATTCCTGGAGCCTCTTTTGTAATCATTGTGGGAAGTTAGTTTATGGATTTTGTCTGCGCTTTAGGATTGTTGGAGCCCACAGCAAGGAAGAGGCGTGAACACTTAGGACTGGAATATATGTCTGCCTTGTGCCATCTCGTGGTTCCCAATGCCTTGGCAGATGCCATTAGCTGTCACCATAATTTGGATGGGGGCTGACCCTTTCCCCGTGGAATCCCATTGCTGTTGGGATTAACTAAAGTCCTTGTTAGAGCCAGTACTAAATGGTAAATTTAGGATTTGCTAATGCAGGCTTTGGAGTTCTCTCCATCATATCCCAGCACCCTTCACAACATGCCAGAGGATATGCCTCCTCAGTCTTTGGAGTTTGGTTTTTTCAGAAGACGTCTGTTTTCACTTCATGTTTAGAATGAAATGAAACTCGAGCCTTGTTTGAGGAGATTAAAGTCTATCTGGTTCTTGGGGAGGCCTCATTAATTCTCCTCTGGCGTCTGACATCGATGTGTGCCCTAACTGGAGCAGCAGTGGGCAGTAGTTGGGATCACGGTGCTGCTCCTTCCCAGCGGATGCTCCTGGGCACTTGGGGTCCTCCCTGCAGCGCTGGGCACCCCCACCCCACCCCGGGGAAAGCTGCAATCAGGCTCCTTCACCCGCTTGTTAGGGCTGACCCTGCTCAACTTTCTAAAAGTAGCCCAAGGTCCCACCCACACAACCTCGATCTTTTAATTTCTCAAATTACCCTTTAGTGCCCACAAGTAGAGTGAACATTGCCTTGTAATTTGTGTTGTGCTTTAGACAATTGAGAAGACTCCTGTTCCCAAGTGGCCAGTGCCTGGGGGAGGGGTGAGTGGATGGAGGGAGGACGGCCGGGTGTTAATTAGGATTGGAAAGAGAGTATGAGGGAATGAGGGGAGAAGAAACGGGCAGCGGGTTCATTCACAGAGCCTGTGGCCTTGTTAAGCTGGCGGCTGACTGGAAGATATGCTGGATTAACTACTGAAATTGTTGCTTCCCTGAGCCTCTTCAGCCACGAGCTGTGTCCTCCCTGTGTCTCTGTAGGCTTCAGTATGCTGTTCTCTATGTTTGCAAGCTTTGCTCCTTCAAACAGTTTTGGAATTTAAAAAGTTTGACTTGTTTGAGAGCCAGGAGGTGTAACTGCCTCTTGTGTGCTTCACTCTGGTCATGGTTTGTATTCACATGCAGGCACAGCTGCTGCTTTGGGTGCAAGAAAGAGTAGCCAGCGCGTAACCTTTCCTGAGGAGGGATCCATTAAGGTCCTGCTGCCTGCAGAGGTGGCAAATGCTTTTGATCTAAGTGGCTGGGGCTCTGGTTTAGGTTTTTTAGGGGATTGTGGGTCTTGGTATTGGCCTGTTCTGTTTTGGTTTTTTTGGTAACTGCAACAACAGTTCTGGACTAGGCCCAGTTGTACTGGAAGGTTTGCCATCGTGGCACCCAGCTCTGCGCTCTGGAGACTGGGGGAGCAGGCAGCCAGGCTCTCCGTGCCCTTCTGGGCAGGTGAGAGGGGTGTCTGTGTGCAGCTTGGAGTGTCTGCCCTCAGCTCTGGTGTGTAGGGAGAGTTGCCAGTTGTTGCTGTCTTAAGTACCTTTATTGCAGCTGATGCCTACAGAGAACTGCTCTCCTGCACTTGTGTGCTCTGGTTGCAGCAAAGGCTGATCTCAGGGTGAAGCTTTTCGTGAGTGCAAAACAAAAGGGTTTCACTCTTTAAGGGATCTTGCTGCACACCTGGCAGGGCTTGTGTCCAAAACTGTATCAGCTGTAAAGAATGACTGCACTGACAATTTCTGTGTCATTAGTCTGATCTTAGTGACAGGAATTGCACACTAGTGATTGTATTTCAGTTTGCAAATACTGTCCTATTGCTCTTTTTCAGCAACCTTACAGGATAAGCAAAGCAATGCATTTAAAACTAATCGAAGCCTTATTTTTTCTGTAGCTTGTAGAACGTGAAGCCCTTGTATATCACCTAGACCTGTTGGAACAGCTTCCTGTTGGGCCAGAAGAGCTTCCTGATGAATTTTTTGAAGTCACAGTGGATGATGTACGGAAACGTTTGGCACAGCTGCAGAATGAGAGGCAAGTTCCCTTTCTGCTCTGAGGTTTGCTGTGTCCTGTGGTTGAGCAGAGTGACAGTGATCAACAGAGCTTGTTGCATTTTTGACCAGTAAAAAATGCTTTATATTTTAAGTAACAGAATTAACCTTTTATTAGACCTCATCATAAAGACCAACTTAGCCACAAGTCAAGACCTGAGAATGTTTGGAACAGGCGCATGTGCATACACACACACACATAGAAATTGTAGGAAGCTGACTAACAATGTAGTGCATTGTTAAGTAGCTTGGTTTCAGATATTCATGATTTTACTTTATTGAACTTCAGTTCAACAAAAACTCAGATGAAGATAAACTGGCCTTCCTGTCACAGCAGCATTTTGCTGTCGGTATGTTCCTTAAATTAATTTCATTAATGTATGTAATTTCAAGTGGGTCAAAGCATTCCTTTAAACATTGCAGTAACTCTCCAAGACTGTTTCACAGTCTCCTTTATGCTATAGCCAAGACCAAGTTGAACTTTTTACTTAGAGTTGATTTTTTTCCCCCAGGCCCCTGAGTACACAGCAAATGGCCTGAAAATTGCTCTGCTGCTTGTGAGTCTGGAGTATTTAGTGCTGCAAATGTAGAGTCACTTTTTTTGGGATTACTGGGATACAGGCCCCCCAAAAAAGACCCAGTTTCCAAATTTGCTGATGCTTTTCCCCTTACAGCCAGGGATAAAAATAAAGGCAAGGTACACATCAGTTACTTGGATACAAAGAAAAGGTGTTAAATGTAAACATGGGATCTGTTTGGTCTAAGCTAATTTCTTTACTTACAGGAAAATATGTAATCATGTCCAACCTTAGTCTTTGCTTTATTGGATTAATAAGTCTTATCTCTTCTTGAGTAGTCTAAGCAGACTTTCCCCTCCTTTTCTTAGGATCTTTACTTGCATCTGCTGTCATGAGCTTACTTCTAAACTTGTACAATAAAAGTAATTCTATATAGTATTGTTGCTGATGCTCAGTAGTTTCGGGAGGGGGGTGGAAATGCTGTGTGAGATGCAACAGTTGAGCAGTTCTCATCAGGCCTGCTTGGGCCTTCTGCTATCTTAATAAAGTAGAAATACATTGTGAAATTACAGACAACTTGCCTTCTTCCCATGTCCGTAGGAAACGCCTGGAAGAAGCTCCACTGATGACAAAGTCTTTGAAGGAGTCCCAGCTGAAGGAGAAGTTGGAGCGTTATCCAAAGGTAATATTTGTTCACTTTCCAGTCCCTCTGGCTAGTCCAGACTTGGGGATTGAGTAACTTGGGATTCAGTTGTGATCAACAGTCTCGTAAGCTACTTATAGGAAGATTTTTCAAATTCACATTCTTATTAATCGTTTGTGGGACTTGCATAACAGTTGTGCCATGTGAGAACAGCTGTACTGTAATATGGTTGAGTGACAGGCAGTATAGTTGCTTCTGTTCTGTTCCAGACATCTCAAAACCTTTCTGTTGTGCACACATCAGTCTATGTGACTGAGCCTTCCTACCTGTCTCTCTGTAGACATTTTGTTAGAATCCCATTGAAAGTTGAATGATTAGATGTTACTGTAAATATGATCTTTGCCCAGTTCTCAGGTTAAGGGCTTTCTGACCAAGCTGGAAATACAAAGGTCAGAGGTGTGTCAGGAGGATTCCTACTGCTGTGGATGCATTAGTATGCCAGTAAACTGTCTGCACCTGTCTATGAGGGACTGTCTTTTTTGTTTGTGCATCATTTAGCGCAAGGAGCTCCTACTCTCTGAGCAAGTGCTGCTGCATTTTACATCATAGTGCTTTGACAGATGAGCTCTTGTGCCCCCTTTGAAAGCCAGACAACCGTGGTTCCCTGAGGAGCTGCATAGCACTGTTAGCCAGGTTGCTCTTCTATCCCTGTAAATACCTCAGATCTCCCCATTAAAAAAAAAGAAACAACAAAAAAACATCTTGCAGATTGTAAGCCAAGGACAGGTGTTACAGAGCAGTGATAAACCACTGTCCTAATGTGCTTTGTTTTAGGTGGTGTTGAGAGTTCATTTTCCAGACCGCCACGTTCTCCAGGGGTTCTTCCATCCCACTGAAACTGGTAAGATTGATGATCCCCTCAGCCTGTGCAGCTGTAACTCACATAACTCACCATGATGAGAGGATGTGTCTGAACAGGTCCTAATGGTGCCTGTGAAAGCAAAGCTGCTCTGAAAAGACAGCAGTAGGTAGTTACATTGTCCTTGTAGGGCCTCTGAATGGACAAAGAAGGGAGTCTGGGCTAATTAAGTTAGCTAAGGGCTACTTGGTGGAGGTGGCAAAGTACTTGTGCTCAGGAAGTTGTCCCGCTTGCTATTTCCTTATTTTTGTCTAAATAATGTGTTACTGGGATGCATTTGGACACCTCCTCTATGTTAATGCTTAAAAAGTTTTTGAGGGAAAAACAACACTCCCTTCCCCAATCCAGAACAAACTTCAAAAAGCAGGAAGGAGGAAAAAAGACTTTACCAGCTGTACTAAGAAAGGATGTACCTTTCTGGCTCTGTCAGTTCACAAAAGGCAATCAGACCATGCACCGAGTAGCTCTTACTGTTATTACTGAGATCCTCTTATTCTCAGCTGTCAGCCGTGGTTACCTGCACAAACTCTTCGATAATTCTGTAGGCATCCTTAGATTTTCCCAAGGGACCAGTATGTCAAAATGATTTGTTCTCTTTGTTTGTATTTTTCTACAAGAAATTTGTAATAGCAACTGTGTACCTTGGAGGAAAAGGCAATCTCCATACCTTGTAGAGGGCAGTTCTGCTGTTACAAGTTAGCCACCTTGCCCAACATTTGAGGAACCAAATTTAATTCAGAAAACCTTTCTCTCCTTTTTCTGCAGTTGGCATTTTGAGAGACTTTGTAAGAAGCCACCTTGCCGATGCAGAGTTGCCATTTTACTTGTGTGAGTACTGTTGGTAATATTTGCCCTTACTCTCCCAAGTGTGTTTCTGGCTGTGCTGTGTTGATGCCTGAGATGTGAGCTGGGAAGGAATGCTTTCCCTAAACACAGCTTCACAGTGCAAAGGTGTAACCTGCTCCCTTAGCTGTGTTATGCTTCTGCCTAAGAAGCAGCCTCTGTGGGCATGTGAATGTGTCACCCCTTCAGAGAGCAGGGATCCCTCCCATACCTATATTTGCTCTTCTGGTTGCTAGGTGGTCCTGTTTTATAACCTGTTTTTTAACTTCAGTTGTTGCACCTCCCAGAATCGTCTTGAATGATGAAAGTCTGACACTGTTTGAGGTAAGGACTCGCACATGGGCTCTGATTCTGTCAGGTTTGTGCTCCCCTTAACCCTGCCTCAGATTTTAGTTACTTTCAGAAAAAGCTGTATAATATGCTGTGATCCCTGTAGGCTTCTGCTCAGCCAAGGCTAGTGGAACCAGGTGTTTTGGAGCACAAGCTGTTCACCAGAAGAGGTCCACCTTGTGCAGCAATAGGCAGAGGCACGCTGGGGGCAGGGGTGGGGATTTGCTTTGTTTGGTGCACACTCCATGCCCTAACAGAGCTGGAGCTGTATTTAACCTGGAATGTTATTGGAAGAGCTGAGGTGAGTGTGCTCTATCTGTAGCTGGGATAGTAAGAGAAATGAGACTTGATGTGGACAGGGAACTGTTTTCAATTTCTGCAGTGGGAGCTAGAAGCCCTATTAGACAAAAATCGGACCTTTTTGAAATTCCTATGGAAGAGTCAGTGTACATCGAGGAATATACATTCTCTTTGTGTAATTTTTCTCTGAAAATACTGAAATACAGGTTTTCAAATTCAGATGCCTGGAGATTCTTACAAGTGTCAGATAAGGTGGTCTTGAAGTCCCTGCCAGAGACTATTGGCTGTGTAGATCACACGTGCTATGAGTGATGAGTCATTTTGCCGGTGACTGCCCCAAACTCACGCTGTTTAAAATGTTCTGTCATTCAGAACTGCATGGACCATTCCAGACTGATGCACCGGAGATCCTTCAGAGTAAAGGCTCATGCAGCAGCAGTGACAATTCTTGTTTGATGCCCCTGAGGGAGCAGAAGGGCTGGGCTGGGGAGAGGAAGGGACTTTTCAGGCAGCATGGTGGATTAGACAGGGATTAGCGTGCCTCTGAAGTTGTTTGCAATGGAGTTTTCCAAGTTCCACAACTTCCTGACCGGGCCATGTGGAAGAAATACACATGCAGCTGCTTTTAGATGATTGAATGTTCAGACCTGTATCTGCCTCCTGTTCGTCCAGCCTCCGATGCTGGTTCTGGTCTCTCTTGTTAACTTTGGTCTGTTTTCTAAAATGTTTGAAATCCTCTGCTTACCTCTGTTTACCCTCTGCCTGCCTCCTCTTCCCTACAGTACTGTTCTTTTATTTTCTCTTTCTCGGCGCACATCTCGTGTTTCTCTGGATGTCTCCTGAAACATGACCTTTTCAGTAAAACTCCACAGGAATAATTACATCTCGTTGTCTTTGAAATAAGAAACCTTATGGCAGGAATTTTGTTTAATTTGCTGTGTTAAATCCTTTGTTCTGTACCTGGCACCATTACTGGTGCTCGTTATATGTGTGGCAATTTCCCCGTTTCCTAGTTGTGACATTTATTGTGAAATTCATTCCTGGTGGCAGCTCCCCGAAACATAAAAACATGTTAAAATCATGCTCTATAAAGACTTCGAGGTACATTACAGCCCAGTCTTAGGGACTTCATTAGAAATCACAACTTTGTGAAGAACCTGGTCGATTTTGGTGTCAAACGTCTCCAGTCTGCAGTGGCTTTCATTGGGCTGTGGTGCTTGCTGTGGCACGTGGCAAAGGTGCAAAGTGGACATTGATACAGAACTGGAACTGTTCAAGATGCTATGCTTGAAAGTTGAAAATTCTTTGCAAATGGACTGCTTTAAGGAAGGGATTTTTTCTCATTTCTCATATCTTCTCTGTTACCACAAAAGAGGAATAACATCCAACTAAGATAAAGGGTGTAAAATCCAAACTTGATTTAAGATACATTTTTATTCGTGCCATGTGTAATCACACCATTGTCTAATTTAACTAGTGGTTATGTTGAGAATTTGGCTATAATTAAAGTAAAATTGAGTTTTAAAACACAATCTTAACTATATGGAATCAGTACAATTACTTGCAAAATGTGGAGAGCAAGTAAAATCTCACACTTAGAATATTTTTTAGGGATTGTAACATGACGTTAAAAAGAGATTATTATCACATTAGTTAACAGTTACATGACTTTGCATTTTTGGCTTACCCACGTGGCTCAACATAGGTGAATGTGATGATGTGCAGAGAAAATAATTTGAGCTTCACATGCATCTCAGTGAGGTCTTGCGTTGATCGTTATGGCTTTGGAGCAAAGTCCTACGGTGATGAAATTATCAGCTCATTACTGAACAGCAGTCAAATCCAAAACAACCTCCTTCCCAAAGGCAAAGTATTCAGAAGAAAACAGAGAGCATCGCTGTGTATGGACCAGGGTTTGTGTGAATAATGTGCACATCTGGTCTCACATCTTCAGAAGGAGCTGGTGAAAGTGCAGAGAAGAGGAGTGAGGTTCATCAGAGGTCCGCAATGTCTCCTGTCCAAAGAAAGACTGAGTAGGCTGTAAAAGATGTGACTGGAAAAGGAATAATGTGCCAAGGAGAAGCGGGAATGCCTTGAGTTCTTGTTCTTGAGTATGAGTGAGTGGCATCAAGCAGAAGCTAGAATAGATGGAAGAAGGTAGTTGTTCATGTGTCAGAAAACTGAGGCGTAGAATTCCTTGCCACAGGGCGCTATATACTAAAAGTATATGCTGATTTGAGAGAAATTTGGACAAGTTCAAGGAAGATACTTAGTAAATGTGTCTTAATATATAGAAACCTTCTCAGAAAGCTTCTAAACTGAAAATCGTTGCAAGCTTATCACTTATAAGCAAGGATGCTCTTCTCTGTTCATCTGGTTTTTGCTCACTGTTAGGATACTGGCTGGATTGAATGAACTTCTGCTCTGCCTATGGTTCTTCTGTCTTTGGGGGAGCTGTGTTTAATGCCAGTGGCTGTGTAGCCTGTGTCCTTTGCTTGGGGCCCTTCAGCCCTTTCAGGTCACGGTCTGTTATGGCAGGAATGATTCTTTGTGTTTATAAACATTTTATTTGGATGAAGCATCAATCGGGAAAAAAACAATTCCTGCGGAGAACTCGTCATGCCGTTCTGGTTACCCAAACTGCTGTCAAAGACCACAGAGTTCTGACCTGTGAGGATGGTGCCTTATCCCAGTTTGGGCTGGCTGATTCTGGGAGAAGCTTTGCTGATGTTAAGCAATGTAAATCCTTACTCCTCTTTAACTTTTGCCATGTTAGTCCAGGTCTTGTGCCATAGTTTTCCTGCTTGGGTAAGTTTTCCCTTCTGCTGGGGTCTGGGTGCCTGGAAGAAAGGGGCTGAAGGACCTTTCTTCTCTGGACAGCAACAGGTGTGGAGATCACTCCAGCTGTTGTGTCCGTGCCCACTGTGTCACTGTTGGGCCCTGTTGAGAGGTGTCTGTTCCCAGTGAGGCTGCACTGCCTGAGCCTCGGGGCTCTCGGTGAAAATAACCCTGGCCCAGTGCAGGAATGAAAGAGGTAATGTTTCTGGTGCTGGGGTAGGAGGGACAGTGCTGGGAGTGGGACCTGCTCACTGCTTCTCACGTGTGGTTGTGGCCTTCCAAGTTGAGAAACCTTCAGTCTGGGAAGAGGTTTGTGCGGGCTAAGGGTCCCCACTGGCTGCCAGACCAAGAGCTGTAGAGCAGCTGCATTGCCTGACTGTGCCCTGATGATTTTCATGTTATCTTCCCAGCTCCTAAGTTAGCAGTAGGACATCCTCCATTCTAGAATCTACTTTGGTGTTGTTGGTAAGGAAAAATGGATGGTGTCTGAGGCTGTAATGTGAGCACATTCAAATATTTATAAATCACTGAAATTTGTGCTGAAGCAACTAACGGGAGTGACTGCAGATGGTGGAATACCATATTACCAATACTTCTGCTCTTTACACCCTCTCCCTCCATTCAAGCTGACAAGCTTGGCACTACATTCATTACATTTGATCACTTACAATGAAGGGAGAACCTTTATGCTGTAAGCAAAACCAGGAAAAAAGACAAATGTTGTTGACTTGTTTGCCAAGATACTTGGACCAAAAGAATTGTCTGAAGTGAATTCTCCCAAAATCTGTGTATATTTACAGTGTAGTGAACACACAGATTGGCAGCAGTGTGGAGTTTTTGGAACCCATAAAGACTTCAAGGCATTGCTTTGATTTTTTTGTTGTTGCTGTTTTTGCTGGCAGCCTTCTCTTGATGTCCCTTGAAGTGTTTTATAATGTTCTGCTCTCCAGAGCTGATCAACCACAGGCTTCCCTGTTGTAGCACTTGGCTTTGGGTTCCTTACAGCTCCAGTGGCTTGTGTTTTTTCTAGGCTGTCTGAGCTTTTCAGAGTTGCTTCTTAGCTTTTTTCTCCTCCCAGAAACAAGCAGTTTTGTAGTGCGTATTTGGGGTGGGTTATTGGAAAAAAATCATTGATTGATGAGTTAATACTAGGAAAGAAGGTAGGAGTACCAGTCACTTGGAAAGTTGAGGTAGCAGAGAGGGCAGGAGGCCATCCTCTGTCTACGGAGGAGCTGAAGGAATCTACAGGCTTCCACATAAATATTTAGGTCTTCTAGTTAGATCTTAGAGTGCACTGAGTGTTTCCTCTGTCGCATACCATGAGGCAGAAATCCAGATGAGCTGTTTGTTCCTTTCTTTGCCTTTGGTTCTCTTTCCATATCCTATTTGTTAATGCTAGTTTGGGCAGTATGTCTGGCATGCTTGTTCAGTGAACCTGACTACGACTAAGGTGGTACAAAGCCTTCGCTTCTGGCAAGAGTCCGAATGCAATTTCAGAAAAAATTACTTCATCAGTTGGTCCATCGGAGGCATTTCCTGTGGCAAGCCTTGTGGTTACTGCACTCACTAGCAAAGAAAATTGCAATTAATACTGAAATTCACCCAGCACAGAGGATGGCATTCACCTAAAAGCCTTAGTCTTCTCCATCTAGGATTTTGTCATCTGACTGCATTTGGCAGCAATCTCACCTTCTCTTTGTGGTGAGGTCTGTTACGTACACTCGCACAGAGTCCACGCTTGCCTCGTGATGATGGCTTTGAGGACAGCTGGGTTCTTCGGTCCCAGTGAGAGGTTCCTTGCACAAATGAATTTGGAGTGGAAATCCTGCCCAAAATGTTCACTGCTACTTGTCAGTTTTGAAGACCAGATCTTTCTGATCTCAGCTATTAAGGTCTCAATGAATGCTCCTTATACCTGGATTCCTTCATAAGTAGCCTTCTCAAAGCAGTGTTTTCAGATCTTACCTTTGCCTTATGAATTTTAAAGGTCCCCTGCCTTAGCTGGATCAGACCTCCCGATGTTGGCCACAGAATATCCATCTCCTCTGGCAGTTGAAGTCCACATTGGGCAGCTTTGTTCTCAGGTTAGAAACATGAACCACTTGATCTGCCTCTTTCACCATGGCTGTGGTGTTTATTTCTGTTTCAGCAATGCTGTGCAGTCTTGCTGGAGAAACTTTTGATCCACCGGCTTTCCAGCTGAATTTTCCAAGAGTTAGTTTATGTGTTTGGGGTGTGTGTACTATGCAGTATTTCATGTTGGTAGCTTGGGTTTCTCCTGCCATGCGCCTGTTCCTTTGAAGTGCTTATTTTCTTATTCATCTTCCTAACATCAGTCTAACAGCAGACCTGTGGCACTCTGATCTTCTCAGATTGTGTAACGGAAAGAATGCTGCTCCTCCTGGCAGCTGCAAGTTCCCTTCAGCAGCAGCCTCTGCCTGGCCTGACAGCATCGCTCATCGGGGAAGAGAACAATTGCCCGGGAATAATGTACATCGTCTGCAGTGCTCTGTTCTAGGATGTTTTTGCATATGTATGTGTGAGAAAGAGGAAGCATTGAGGTGTTATTTGGGGAGGCTTCCGCCTGAAATATTTCCTGTGTTCTAGAGAACAAGTTACTAAAACATGCAGTTAAACAAAGCAGAAATGTTTCTCTACTGTATCACAGCTGGATTCACTATGGACTGTTGTTCTAATATGTGTATTTTTATCATGGAATGTGAGATGCAGCAGCCCCAGTGTGCTGTTGCACAGCCGGGGTGCTGTGCTGTCACAAACCATGCTCACCCCCGCAGTGTCCGAGCAACCCGTCGCTATCTCAGAGTAAAACCAGAGTTACTCAGCTGCATCGTTTCAGACTAGGTGTGGCTTTATGAGTAACAGGCTGGTCTTCAGATCTCCTAATAGTAAGTGTTCATTTAAACTTTTGCAACTGTAACTAAGCAAATGGATGAAGCTGTGTTACCTCCTTTTAAAATCTGACGAGCTGGTCGTTTGGAATGATACTTACTAAACGAGGAGGGTAATAGGCAGGACATTGACTTCCTTTTCTCCTTGCCTCAGTGACTTTCTAATCCCTTCAGAAGAAAGCTGTCCTGTGATTACGATCTTGGATGGGGCTCTGGAGACTTACATGCTTCATTCTCATTTCTGCTGCTGCCATTCTGAATGGCATTAAATAACTTGAATAAGTTATTTAATCTCCTTAGGTCTCCGTTTTTCATCTGTATAAAAAAGAAAAGCCCCAAAAAACTAAAACAAAAAAAGGAAAGCCACAAAAACAACCCACAAACTCAAAGTATTTTTATTTACATTGCATCTATATAATTGCACAATGGGGCACTATTTTCAGTTGGATTTCTAGGTATTGGTGCAGTAAGTCTGACTGTATGTTGTAAATATGCCTTGCACGGTGTGATTTGAACATTTATAGTTCAATAGATTAGTAGCATCTATTTCCCCAGTCAGAAGGGCAGTTTCTTTGGCTGGAAATCAAAGCAGCAAGGAAGAGAAATGCTGGGTGTTGGAGTGTAGTAACTGGCTGTTGGCTCAGTCCTATTGCAGTAATTCCCTGCATATAAGTGAGTGGAGCTTTTAGTTACCAAACATCCTTTGATTCTTTTGGTGAATCTGGCAGGCTCGGTGTGATTCTAAAAGTTTTCAAAATCTGTTCTGATTCACAGATGTTCTTGTAAGAACCCTATGCAGTGAAGTGAAGAACGGCGGAGTTGTTCTAGAAACATTGGCAGATACGTTAGAACAACTGCAAACATTAGAACAGCTGACTTGAGAATAGAGTTTGTAGGTGTTGCCCTGCCTAGTGTTTGATCATTCCATTCTTAGGTGTGTTAGAGAATGCTAAAGGCATTGAATTTGGGCTCGTATGTTTTCCTGGACAGAATCTGCCAAAGCCTTCTCATCTTTATGCCAAGACAGTCCTTGGACAAGGGGATCATTCTACCTGCCTGCCTTTATTTTTTAATGTGAAATTGCTGTTGATTTAAATAGTTACGGATTTTAAAAACTCTGTGACAGCATTAGGTCCTGCCAGTGACTGGCTAGAGAATTCCTGGGTGAGGCATAGCTCGCTGCCTTCTGTGCTGAACCCTCAGGGAGTGCTGGGATTGGGGTGGTACCTGACAATTACACACAAAATAAACTAGACCAAGGGTTCTGTGCATGAGGCACTAGTCTGTTTGAATTGAAGAAAAATAACTTATTGGATGGAAGTTTGGCAAGAGGGGACTCTGTGTTGGCTGACCCCTAGGAAAGGATAGAGATGCAGGGAAAGGAGCCATGGGAAGGATGTTACATTCTGTGTACTTGAGGGCTGGTGTCTAGCTCCTTTAAGTTTCTTTCAGTTAAGATTTTGAACTAAAACACTTGGACTGATGTTTTGCCAGCAGTGGGAAATGGTTGTGGACGTGGATCCTGAAACTGAGACCTACGGTTATTTGACAACCTGTGAGTAAATAGGGTAGAGGTTTATATTGGGGCACAGTCTGTCTGTGTGTTTGTTGGTTGAGTGAGTCTGTCTAGCTCTTGGTCTGTGTTTCTCACTCTTTCTCTCTTTGTGCCTCACACAGGCCCTGCCATGAATTTTCTCTGACCCCTTGGGGCCATTCCCACATGAGGCTTTGATGTGTGTGCCCAGAGCTTGATTGACAAGGAAGCAAGTGGCAGCAGCAGAGAAACGAAGAGAAAAGGGCAGGGCTTTGAACTAAAGGGCTTTGAGCTCTGAGTTTCTGTGCTTACTTATCTCCTTCAGAATGTTAATTATTTACCAAGATAATTGGTCGGGAGGCAAAAAAAAGAGAGGGGAGGTTATTAAAAAATTCCAACACTAACACACTACAAAAACCTCATTTTCCAACTTGCAGCTGGCATGAAAAGGATGTTGTGTGTAAAAAAGCTTGAGTGTATGTGTGCTGGGGGGGCCCATTTTAAGGCACCCATTTCCTAAATAGACGAATGCTGTGGAAACATCAAAGCTCTTGTGAGAGTTTTTTCTGGGGTTTCTAAACCATGTCTGGTACTTTTTAATTAAAAAAGTTTATGGAAGCTGTCTTTGTGACTGGAGCAAGCAACCTTGTTGATTGAGGAACAAAATGTTAAAAGACCTAATAAACTGCTAAAATGTCATTTCAGGGATGTGAATTTGCCTGGATGCTTTAGCAGGAGTTGAGTCTTGGAGCAACGTGATAAATATCTCCTGTTTCAGCCTGGCATGATGTTGACTGTGCTGCATGAGACAGTCTCCTATAGCCTCTGGATTAACGTCAGAAAAATGCCTAATACCATATGCTCATCTAGAGCTTGTAGGCAGGAAGAGAGGTGAAGCTATTTCATTTTGCCTTCAGTTAATACAATTTTATTGGTCTCCATATTAGGCAGCAGTCCATAGCCTCCTCTATGAAGATCAGGGTTCCGTTGAGTTCTGGTAATTGCTGTGCTGGACTGGGGCCAGGGACCATCATTCCAGTATCCAGACTGGGCTGATGGTGGCAACAGAGGTTCAAGAAAACTCCATAGCAGTCAGTCTGCCCTGCACAGTTCCCAAGTACGCATGAGTGATACCAGGTGGGGCAGTGACTTGCTTTTATCTGGTTATTTATTTATTGGATCAGTGTGGCAAGTTTAGTGGTACTGTTTTGCCAGGGAAAATGTAGACCATTAATGAACATTTGCTGTACAGTTTCTGGCTATAGTGGTACTTGCCCCTTTTGCACCATGATGATTAGGTTTCTTTACCTGTCTCTTAGTACAAGGCTTCTTAAAAACTTAACAGAATTGTTTCAGCTGGGTATTCTTTATATGGTATTATACTGGCACATAATGCAGGTAATAAATACCATGGTTATTTTTTCAGAATCCTTTCTGGTACAGCTGGTTATGCCATATCATATTAATCTTCTGCATATCATACCCTTTTAAAAATATAAACCAGACCTTGCAGTAGTGTCTGTTTTTAGCATGGAATTTAACAACTCTGACTCTCTTGCTCTGTGTTTCCCTTGGGAACACTTGGATGCACCATGGGATGTGGTGGTGTAGTGCTTTGTAATGTATCCCTGAGGTTTTCTGAAGGTGTGGTGTGACACTGTGGTCACCGTCGGTGGCAGAGCAATCTCCATAGGTGGGTCCCTATTTTATACCTGCAGGTGCATTTGTGATTCCTTAGTTGAACTGGGGCTCTGTGAGTCCAGTTTTACATTTCTCGGGTGCCCAGAAAAGGACCAAAAGGTAATGAAGGGACCTGCATCTGACATGAGACTGTCAAGGTTGTTCAGCCTGGAAAAACAGAAGCTGGGGGGGGGCTGTCTCGTCAATATGTGCAGTAAAAGAGATGGGAAACAGCAAGGGACATGGGCCAGAGTTCTTAGCAGTGCCCTGTAAATGGACGAGGGGAAATCGACACAAATTACAGGAACTTCTATTGAAATAAAAGGAAAAAAAATAAGCACCAAACCTACTGGATAGAAAAAAATATTTGAATATGGCAATTATTCTGATAAGTAGGAACTAGGAATTCAGGTTGGATTTATGAAAGAAAATACTTCATCCTGGAAAGGTGGCAAAGCTAGATGAATTTCAACTATAGATAGGGTGTAAATGTAATAAAATAGTTTAGAATAGATTGTGGGAGGGCATAGCTGCATTTTTCTTTTCTTGCTGTCAGCCACTTAGAAGATTCTTCATCATATTAATGTTACCTGCTCAGCAGTAGAGAAGGTGGCAATGGCCTGAGATATGGGGACAGAGGAGAAGGAATGGCAGGTCACTGCTGCAGCAAGCACTTGCTGTGGAGGTCTCATCACCTGTTCCGTAGAACAGATCATAAAATTTTCCTTCATATTTACTCTGAGTGCCTGTGCTCTGCACAAGTTTAAGTTTTCCTGAATTATGGATGGTTCAGTGACCTTGGCTTGAACTCCATGAATTCGTCTGTAGCTGTGTAACCTTCCTCTGATGGTCACAGTGAACTGTGGAAGCATCTACAGACAGTGATACCTTCTTTTCCTGTTTTGCTACAGGCTAAACTTTTTCCAACTGCTGTCATTCATTTTGGATCTGAGGAGTGCAGGGGTGAGTGCATTTCCTGTCTCCTTCAGCTGACTGTATAGTTCCTGTAGTAGACCCAGTATTACATCCTTACTGTCAGAGTTCTTCTGAGAAAAGAAACTTCAGTCCTTGAAAATGCTGGTGAATGTTCCCATTCTGACTGGCTAAAGCTCTTCAGGGCTGGTTTGGTCAGTTAGCTTGAGCACAGATGTAGACATTGTACCTTTTTTGTGGGATTTGATAGGCTGGGGAGTAGGCACTGTCTGCTGTGGGATCAAGAATGGTAGAAGAATGACCCCATAGAAAAAAAATCCTGTTGTTCAAAATGTGAACTAGATAAATGCCTATAAAGTGCTTTTGCAGAGCTCCTGAAGTAGTGAACTGGCTGGAGATGGTAGAACAGATCTCTGGTTTATGCTTAGAATCCCTGTTTCTCCCAGAGACCAAAGCATGCTCTGGCTTCACAGAAAAGTTTCTGAGATGCAGTGAGCACTGAAAGAAAATGTCAAGATCTTGAGGTTTGAATGATGAAATGGAACACCTGAGTTCTGAAAGAAACTGGCATGGTGTAGTAATGTCCCGTGTCATTTGGGGGAAGGTGATGTAGATTTACTGTAGTATACAGCAGGTATTTTTTGAGCCAAGAGCTATGTGATACTGTGGTGATTGATGTCTCTATGTTACCAAATAAGTGATTTGGTTTCACTTCTAAACAGCTTGTTACCTGAAATCGGACCTGCTGAGCTCTGCAGTTTCTCCTTCTGCAGCTGATTTATTAGTAGCCAGGTATGTTGGGGTTGAATAAAGTTGCAAGTGCCTTAGTTTTTGAGGAATGGGAAGCATGAAATGAGCCTATCTTACTACAAAGAAATGTGCTTTAAAGATACTAGGACTTGCTTCTCTCCAGAAAGAGTCGTACTGTCATACTTGACTTCATAGCTGTGCGAGTCCTTTACCAAGTAGGATTTCAGTGACTCAGGTAAATACTAATGCTTCTATCACAGAAGAAGAAGAGCCTTTTCAATCTAACTTTAAAAGTTTAAAGGTAGTGGTGATACAGGGGGCTATTATGAAACACGAAGCTTAATTCTACTTGCTTATTTCCTTTCTCAGATGTTTGTCCAGATCATTAGTTCCTTCTGCTTCATCAGCTTTAGCATCAGTGGCTCCATCCCTCTCTGAACCAGAAGTGGGAAGTGGCATGAAGATCACTGAGCAGCCAGAAGCAGCCAGCACGCAGGGAGCTCCACAAGTGTTGAGAAAGCCCCCTGGGAAAATACCCAAGTGGCTGAAGCTTCCAGGTATCAGTGAATCAGGAGAGCTCTGCTTACTCTGAACTGCCCAAAAAGGCAGCATCCTTTCTGGCAAACCTGTTGGATATTGATGGTATTGTTGCAGACATCAGCTTACAATGTTTGGTTCACTGCTTGTTAGTCACAAATTTGTGACTTGAACCTCAGCCTTCACTGACCAAGTATCTGAATGTGGACCCTGAACATTGGGAAGTCTGATGCCTAAACTTGCAGCATTTTTAACTGTGTTCCGGGCTTGATGTGCTGAGTTCTTACCTGTGCCAGTGTAGTTCAAATACTAATAGGCAGGATATTCTATGTACCTGTAGAATAATGTACCTGCCGTGTAATCTGGGCCCACGTAATCTGTTAAATCTCTGACATAACTTTCCTTTTGCTGCTGTAGTCTGTTTTAATACTTCTATTTATCTTGAATTTTTTAGTTGGTCTTCCTTTTTTAAATCTTCACTGCAAACCAGCGGTGGTTTTCCATAATTAAGATTGCAACCAAGTGTCCATTATGATTTTTTTCTTGTTTTATCCTGATGGGAAAACTGCAGCCTTGTTTTTAGTCCCAGAACAAATGGCTTATGTGCGTATTTCAGATGAGGATTTATACAAAATATGAAGTAGTTAGAAGAAGAATTCCTGAATTAAACAATTGGCAATATTCACTTTTTGATGCAGTGGCAAAGACGGGGGCGGGGGGTGGCAGTGGGGAAAGGGAAGAGAAAAAAAGGGGGGGGTGGGGAAGAGAAGAGACATTCAGTCAGCTCTCTTAACAGCAACAAAACGAGTAATTCTTACATGGAGTGACCTGGCTAATAATGCCAAATGTTAACTTCCTGGATGAGAATTTTAGTGTTTGTGGAAGATAATGTGGGGCTGTCAGTTCCAGTAAGCAGAGGGTAAGGTGTTTCCCTGCTGTGGCTGGTCTGGCTTAGATTGGTGCTGAGATGCTGATGCAGTGGGAAACAGGATCTCCACTGCTTCCCATTTCCAGTATGCTTGAAGCATTGCACTTGAAATAGTTTTCTTTCCCAAGATTATCTGGATAAAGTACGAAATACCATCTCACCTACCTGTGCAGCTGGTACAAAAGGTCAATAGTATGCTCTAAGCTGCATGGTAATAACATGAAGGACAAAGTTCCCTGCTCCAAAAGTTGTGATGTATTTACCATCTCATGTCCTCACATGCTCTCCTGTGGTCCCCAATGCTGCCTGAGCACAGCAGTGACCAGAACCCTCAGCTACCAAATCATGTTATTGAGAAATGAGTAAGTTCTAATAATATGTTAAGTGTTTTAACGGCGCTGTGTTTATTTTGTAGGTGGAAAGAGATGAAGCATCCTGGGCTACTGGATCCCTGAGCTATCAGCTGTGCCATTTTCTCCACGAACTTACTAAGGATGTGTAAGATGTGTTGGTGGCCCTGGACAGATCTAATCTGTATGAACATTAGTTATAAAAAGCGAATGACTATTTCAGATGTCACTTGCACCTGGTGGAGGAGTGGAAGTCTTTGTGACTTTGTGGTCTTTGTGACTACAGAAGCAAGGTTAGGAGTTAAATTTAAGGTTTCTTGCATGCAAATAGTAAGACTAGAGAATTAAGGGGGACATGATTCCTATATACTTTCTGCAAAGGACTTTGTTTCTATCCATATTTTTAAATTCAACTCCTCAGAATTCCACCTTCAGAGCTCACTTGAGTCTAGCTGCCTGTATTCTACCAGCAAGATACATTATGGTTCAGCTTTACCTATAATTACTAAGTGGTGCCTAGAACAAGACTTTCTCTGCTTCTTAGTGATTAGGGTTAGTGCTGCTGGACATAGGTGGCTGGAAAATAAATGAAGAGGAAGCATTTAAGTCACCTAAGCCAGTTCAGATCAGCCTTTCTTGTGCAGCTCTCGGGCTGGTGCACTTGTATTGTGTTCAGTTGCCAGAATCTTGTCAACAAGGAACACAGGTTCACGGAATGCCTGTTGATCTAGTTTTATTTTCACTGTGTGTAATTACCATCAGTAATTAGTTACAGCAAGGAAAAAAACAGTTAAAGGGTCTCTTCAAATGACAGTTGGTTGGTGAGCTGAGTATTGACAGAGCAGGGTGCCTGTGCTCTGCACTGCAGTGAGCGTACAGGGAAAGGCCCAGTCCAGATCTTTGTCTCCTGCAGATGTCGTGGGGGGAGGAATATTGGTTAGAATTGCCCTGCACTGGACATGAACTCTGTAGTGTCACGGCAGTCATGGTGGTTCTGGGTTTTATTTGAAGTCTTCTCCATGGATCAGTGGTCTGGAGAGCTGCGGTTCCACTGGGTACAGCAATACCATGTTTTCCATTTTCCTTGTTTCCCCCCTGCACTATGTGTGCATCTGCACAATTTGTAGATGTAATAAAGCAGAGTGGCCACGGGAGCCCTTTTGGTCGGTCCCTTTGATAGTTCCTTGCCCTGGCACTTGGCATGTCTGTCAGCTCACAGGAACCTGCTGTTTTTTCAATAGGCCTGTCATGCCTTGTTCCCTTCCTCCCATTTTTTGTCAACAAAGCAAAATGAAGCTTTGTACCATCTGAATGAACTTCAAAGTGGCTAGAAAGGGCACCCTGGGTTCCTGGCACTTGTCTCCCTGCCTGGCCAACATTCCCCTTCAGGTCTAATTACTTCCAAATGCTCACAGATGCTTTGAAGAAACTTGGAGGGAGGGGGAGGCATGAAAGAAAGGTGGAAGAGGAAAAATGAGACTCAAAGCAGAAGGAGCACAGAATGCTTTAGCAATAATACTGATTGATTTCTTATATGACACCCAAACATAAACAGGGAACGGGCCACTGGCAGCAGGAGTGTGAGAGCAGTGTACAGCTCCTGTACTAAATCCTCCCAGTGGAAAGCCAGCCCTTCTGCCACTTGACAGCCTATAAAAGACATACCACAGCAAACCAGAAAAAACATTCAAATAACGTTTAAAGTTTATTACTCTTTAGTGGACTAAGTGTGGGCTGAACCTATGCTCCACAGGACTGTTGGTCTCTTGGTTCAGGTGCTGTATCAGGTTTATTCATGTCACACAGATCAGACATAGATGGTAGCTAGAGCTGCCTTGCTCATTTACACAGGATATCCTGTGGGGAAGCCAGGAGCCATTGCTAATGATAGATGGTGAAATACTTGTGCTGGTGTTTTTGGTTCCCAGGATTAGAAGAGGCAGAAGCAGCGTGGTTGGGAGGAAGTTGCAGTGTGCCCTCAGATGTGCTAGTCCTTGTTTTTTTGAAGGGCACAGGCAACATCAAATAGTACAATCTGCTTAGCTGATTTGCTTAGCTATTTTAATTCCATCAGTTTTTGTAAAGGGTTTAGCACCAAAACTATCCCCTGCAAGTACCTGACGTGGGAAAAACAAGTTTAGGGACACAAGCAGCAGTATCAGTATTCCTAGGGCAGTTTAATGGGTTCAGTGTAGGGGCTTTACACTGCTGACTCTGTTCTCTCAGGCAGTTCTGGCCATGCTCCTCCCTTGTGTAACTCAGCTGTGCATCAAACCAAATTTAACCACAAGAATGAAAAATTGCTACCTTCAATAGCTAGACAAGAAGTCTTATTCCCCTTCCCTATACAAAGAGTTACTTTCAGCTGCTGCTGTTCAGTTGCTGCTTTAGTGTGCATTGTCCACATCAGCAGTTCTCTTCTCTGTGTCAGGGAAGGGAACTTGAGCCTTTAGGGCAGCAACTTTGGGACTGCTGTTTCAGTAGCAGTCAGAAATGAAGATCTGAAACTGGGAAAGGCAAGAAAGCACAAGTGAATTCTATAAGGGGTCAAGATGCCCCCACATGTAAAACTGGGCTCTTCACTAAGGTACCTGATACAAGGATTCCTGCCCTGCCCCAGGTACCTCCAGAACCTGCAGATACCTGATGAGCTGGTTTTGTTTCAGTATCGCTTCTCCTGTAGTAGCTGAACTCATCCCTGTGGTTTTAGGGCATTCAACGGTACTATCACTTGATTTTTCTTTTCCTATTGCCTGTTTTTAACCAACGGTTGTGTGGGGCTGAAGGCTGAACTAGGTCAGTTCCTTCACTGCATGTGCTGTACAGCTCAACAGTTGTCTTGGCTGAGAAGCTGCAGTTTTGAGGGCTGGGGATTGCTTAAGCTGGTAGCGTCACCAGAATGGGTACTAAAACTGCATTTTGCGTGGCGTTTCCCAGTGGCTGGTGTCGTAAGGGATGACCCCGACAGCTCCTAGCTCAAAGTGCACAACGACCTGCTGAGGCTGTGCCTGTCCCAGCTGCTCCTGAGGAAAGCACTGCTGGCGACTGTTGACCCACAGCCTGCAGGGAGCCAGGGCAGGAGCGTGCAGGAGCCACCCTCAGCTGTGCTCCGTGCAGCAGCCTGCGCTTCCCAGCCCAGCCAGCTGTGGGCCCTGCCCACATGTGTAAGGTTTCTTATTTCACAGTGGCCCCCCCGCTGCCAGAGGGGCCAGGCTGTCCCATGATGTGGGATTCTCACACATGCTGTTTGTTATTTTGTCCTTTTTTCCTTTCGTCCTACAAAGATTTAGGGAAGAGGGTGGGTGAGGGGGAAACTCTGCAAGTCTTTGAAGCAACTTGACTTTTGATGATGAATTGCAGCAAAGAGCCTACACAAGGAGGGGAGACTTGTTTTTAACTTACTGATGTTTCTTTGTGAGAACAAATTTATAGCAGAGGGGGAGCAGCCTCTGAGGAGAATATTGAATGGTTAAAAGGTTTCAATCATTCTTTGATGTCACAGCCCTGGAGAAATACTGGAAGGTAGTGAGGGACAGAGTGTTTATTTATAAAATAAAGATCAGTTGCCTGCTCTTGGCAGGAGCCTGTGACTGAGCTCCTGTTAATGACCTATTCATTAGAAAGGCTTGGAGCTGCACCTAGAGTTGCTGTCACAGCTGCCTGTGGAGGCAATGAGAGCCTCAAGGCCTGGATGGTATTTCCATCCTTTAAGTCTTTCCATGCATGTCTGTGAGGCAGCACCTCTTCCTCATGTTAGCTGAGAAAGCAGCAGCATCTTACCGTGCTGTGAAGCACAGGCCTCTGTTACAGGAGTAGGGCAGCAAGGTGGAAACCAGTTACGTGCTCAGCTGAACAAAGCAAGCCTGTGGCAGCCTCTTCTCAAAACCATTATTTGACAGCATCCTTGCTTTGGGCTGTGTTGTGCTTGGTAAAGGAGAGAGGAAACAGAAGCAAAAGGGCGGAGGAAGAAAAAGCTGAGACTGTTCATCCCAGAGTGGGACTCTGAGGCTGAGACATGTTTGCTGTCAGGTCAGTTCTGTCTGCTGACAAGTGACATGTGCTTCAGGAGGCCTCTAGAAATCCAGAAGCTGTAAGGAAAGAGCAGCGAGCCAGTCAGGACAGTGGCTGGGTTCTCAAAACAGCTCCTGAAGGAATGAGGATTAGGCTGTTCCAGCTCACAACCTCATCCTGTTCCCCTGCAGTCCAGGCCCACAGTTACATACCAGCTGCGGCAACACTTTCTCCAGCTGCTCAGTGTCCACCTTCTTCAGGTCCTCTGCCTGAGCCTGCCGAGCTGCCCGTGCCGCCGCCTCTGCAGCCCAAGGGAAAGAAAGGAAAGGGCAGTGAGAGGGGTCTGGGAGCTCTCACCGGGGCTGGAGGAGGGAGGTGGCCCCGTGCCCCGGATGAGTGCGGGAAGCTGGGTCAGTACTCGGGCTGGGCGGGAGGCAGCGGAGCTGAGGCAGGACGGGATGAGCCGAAGGCTGGGGAGGAGTTCGGAGCCTCTCGCCCTCAGGCCGGGGCGGGGAATGGCCCCGCACGCTCACCTCGGACGAAGACCTTCAGCAATTCGGCCACCAGCAGCTGCGCGTCGGCGTTAACTGCAACGACAAGGCGGTGAGGGGAGGCGGGAGCTCGGCCCGAGCCACACCGACCCGCCCGCCGCCGCCTCGGTACCTCGGGTCCTCCCGTCCCGGAAATGGAGGCGGAGAAGGCGATCCACGGTGTCCTGTGCGGAGAGAGGAACAGATGAGCGGGGCCGCGCCCGCTGCTGGGGGAGCACTCCTCGCCCGGAGCCGCCGCACCTTCCTGAAGCCGCCGGCGTGGCCGCCCCGCTCCTCCATGGCCGGCGGCAGCAGCGGGCCCGGTC
>VZTN01015701.1:77728-89135 GCA_013400515.1 Erpornis zantholeuca | reverse complement strand
ACTGCGGCTTGAGCGAGGAAGGTGCGCGGGAGGCCCGCGGCGCTGCTCGCAGGCTGGGCCGGCGGCGGGGCGGGAGGGCTCTCGTGTCTCAGGCCGGCCAAGGCGCCGTGCGGCTCGTCTCGCAACCCTCGGTTCTCCCTCCGGCGGCGAGGGCAGCTCTGCTGTCGTTGGCCGTGGTTAAAGCAGCCGGCAGTGAGGGGGCTCCGTGGGCAGCACACCCGTGTCCGAAGAGCCTGTCTAGACGTGGGCTTTTCTCAGGGCCGAGTCAGGTAGGTGTACAAGCCGACACGGAGGTCTCTTTCTGGACACCTCTTTGAGTGTGTAAACAGTCTTTAGCCCCGAAAGCTCAGGCTCACGCTTTCCAACAGCAGTGGCGGTTTGCCAAGTCATTCGTTTATCGCAGCCCCGTCTCCCGAGCTAGCTGTTTAACAGGATGATACGCTGGGATGAGCAGAGGGTTTTGCAGATGAAATAAACAGGTTTTTTTTTTCTACTCAGGTGTAAGACTTTTGTTGCATGGTCTTTGCTCCAACACCACAGTCAAATCTTTGGATCTGAAGGTGAGTCTGTTCCAATAGAATTAAGACTGTTCTGTGCTGGAGAAGGAAAAAAGAGCACAGGCTTAATCAGAAATAGAACTGGACAGTCCTGGTGCAGGATTGTTTAACAAGATGCATACTTCTGTAAGGTTTTTGTTCTCAAGTGACTCATTCTGACTCCTTAACACCACGTCACAATTTTCCAAAGTTACTTTTCATATCATCTTTATCCATTTTTATTCAGTTACTCTCTTTTGACAGGAAGTTATTCCTATATTTTTTGTCAGTTCCTGCTTGGGCAGATAAGGCATGTGGAGGCTTTTGGGGGGTTTCTGTATTGATGAGAGACTTACTAGCTGTTTTACTTGTGTTTCTTTAGCATTTATCTTGCTTGCCAATGTTTTGGATCAGCCTGGGCTTTGAACTGAGCATCTGCCTTCAGATGTGATTGTCACTACTGACAGTGACTTTCTGTCTGCATTCCTCTGGCATACAGCTATTCCCTTGAATTTACAGTCACAAACTGCATCACAGCTTTCTTTCTCATTTGTGCTAGTGTTAACAGAGTCCTTTTTAATGAGGTGTGTTAAAATAGTTATGCTTATCTAGAATCCCCATTTTCTGTCCTATTGTGGCCCATGCTGATCCTGTGCTGTCTTGTGATTTTTGCAAGCTGTCAGTCGTGGTGCCCTCACAAGACCAGTGGTGTTTATGGATCCACTCTTCCTGCAGGGTTTTTCATTTTGTGGAAGGCTGACTGATATGTGAAACAAATGTTGGTTGGACCATCTTTGCCCAAGTGAAATTGTCATTACAGCTGGGATGCATCTGGTGGTGTTTGTGGTGTAGGTGGACTGGGACTGGCTAAGACTGCTGATCACCTGGGACTTCTGTTTCAGGGAAACAACCTGCGAACCACGGGAGCTGAGGCTTTGGGAAAACTTCTTAGGCAGAACAAATCCATCAGGAGGTAAAGAAATGTATCTACCTGTCTTTGGGGTATTCTTGCTGGATGGACCACAACATTTGAAAAGGGTTGAGGGTGTTTCTTGTTGGAGGAGGAATGCCAAGTGGTGCAGTTTCTTGTGAGGGGTGGGACAGGCAAAGGCATGAAAACAGGAGGTGCTCTTTTGGCAGCATGATGCTCTCTGAAATTGAGTCCACGGAGGGAGCTGGATGTTTGACTGGGTATACCACATATCATTCATGGACCATGATCCTTGTATCATTCAAATTCATGCAGCTGTCTCTTTACTCCACAAACACCATTTCTGTCTGATTTCCCTAGCCTAACCTTAGAATGGAACAGCCTCGGCATGTGGGAGGAGGGCTTCTCCTTTTTCTGCCAAGGACTGAGAGCAAACAACTTTCTTCAGCGTCTGGATCTGCGCAATAACCAGATTAACCATCAAGGGGCTGGAGAGCTGGCCATGGCACTGACACAGAACACCAGCCTTCAGGAGCTGGGTGAGAGTTCTCTGCCCACATACATATATGCATGAAGACACACATGTACCTTCAGGTTTCTTGCCTCAATTTTTTCCAACTGGTTGGTGTCATTCCCAGCTCCTGTCAGTCTGGAGTGCTTTGCTGGTTTTGTGTAGGGAGAGGTCACAACCCTCTGGCCTTTGGAGAGTGGGAGCTGTAACTGGAATCCCTGGAACCAAACCTGCAGATGAAGAATTGTGTATTTAGAGCAGAACAGTCTTTAGTGGAGGAAGAAGTGTTTTCATTTCTATTTGTGGTTGCCGTTGGCATGTCTCATGACGACTCAATGCTTACTTCACACTTGCTTTGTCCTTATATGGAATTTTGCTGGAATTTTCTTCAGGAGAATGTTGCTTTTGTTGCCAATTCTTTCTCATCCACAGACTTTGTCTGTGGAAGGAAGGCTTGTGAGAGCCAAATGTGAGACGGAGACTTGTGTAGATATTCAACTGTCATGGCTTCCTGCAGTTTATCGAGGATTTATCCTTGCCTTTCTTGCTTTGTCCATTTCCTTCCCTCTCATTTGTCTTGAAAGGGGACTCAGTGTTCACCTGTGTTTGTGCTAAGGCCATCTGGGATTAGTTAACCATGCTGGTAGATATATAAAGAGCATGGGTTCTCTTGAGCCCTGCATTTTTCAGCAGTGTGTGACTACCATGGTGAAAGTTTGCTTTCTGTGTAGATTTGCGATGGAATAACATTGGGCTTCTGGGTGGTCGAGCTTTGCTGAACTGCCTGCAAAGCAACAAGACCCTGAAGAGGCTGGAGCTGGCAGGGAACAATGTTCCTGGTGACATCCTGAAAGCTGTAGGTAAGTATGATGTGTATACAGTATGGAATCACTGAACTCCTTTCCCAGTTCTGCACTTGGAGGATATAGGCCACTTGCTGCTTCAGAAGAGAGCCAGCCCTCTTTCCCTCCCTTTCTCAGCAGCATTTCCACAGTGCCCTATGTCACCTCCTCTTGTCCTTTAATGAGGGCTGGTCAAGTTGGAAGTGTCACTTTCACCAGCAAGAGCAAAAAAATAATTCGGATTGGATTATTAGAGATTGCTGTGCCATGCGAATGTGGGAGAACTCGAGACTTTTCCTCATAGCTTGCCTCTGATGAGCCAAGTTTTGATGTGGCTTATGCAGCACATCTATGTCGTTGTCCTGCCCACAGCAGAGCTGAGCAGCTTTCCTGAGGCTGAGGTGTTGATTACCCACCCTACACTGCTCTCTTTGATCCCATCCCACATTGTAATGTAAGGTGGGACTCTCTCTACCTGGGCCAGCCTGAGAAGGGCAACTGTCCTGGTACTTCTGATAGCCACTTCTTATCCTGAATGCTGTCTCTTCCAGCAGTGCTTGCTGTGCTCTTGCTTTAGAAACTTGTGCATGCTCTCCTGCTCTCTCTGCATCAGAACAAGCCTTGGATCACAACCAAGACCGTGAGGCTATCCTGAGTGAGGCCCAGAACCAAGTGGACATCCTCAGCAAGGAGGTTTTGAGTCTGAAGGATGAGAAGAACAAGCAGGTCAGCAGATGTTGGCGGTTCAAATGGGGTAGCTGGAATCCTCTGCTTTCCCTGGAGGTCCCCACAGAACACTCAGTGACAGTATTATTGTACACCTGAAGTTGCATTTGCATTTTTATGGGCAGGCACACGGCTTGGTTTAGTACATTGGGTCCTTCCTCTGAGCCAGGTTGCCTAGGAATCAAGTGACATTATGGGTATGGACACAGCCCTGCTGAACACATTCACCTTGGATTCTGGAGGAGTTTTGGTTATTTGTGCTTTAGTTTCTTTTTCTGCAATTGGTTTGGTATTTTCCAAGTGATGTAAACCTAGAGTTCTGTTTTTCCATCTGACACCTCAGGATGCAAAGTCCCTATAGCTGATGACCTTACTGAGATGTGCTAATAAACCCATCAAACTTCCAGTTTATTTCCAGTAGAATGGCCTGACATGTCTTCAGCTGTTGCTGGGAAGAAAAGGATGAGAAATGTAAATGCTTGTAGCTGGTGCAGTTCATTTTCTCACTGAATTTTGCTTTATTCGCAGTTCATGGATTTTGTGAACACTGTAGACAAGCAGAAAGAAGAAAAAGCCAGGAGTGAGAAGTGAGTTGGATTTCTAAATGTCTTCTGCTCTTTGATGGCAGAATTGAGCACTCTCCATTTCCTGGCAGAAATTACCCACCTTTTTTTTTTCCCTCCCAAATGCAGAATGTCTGCAGCACGGGTCAGCCAGCTGCAGGAAGCCTTGGATGAGCAGTACTCCCTTATGAATTCACTGAAAACCAAGTATGGAGGAGGAAAACCTTTGTCTTCCCACTGTTTGTGCTGTATTAGCAGTGTCGAGCAGAGCGTCTGAGAAGGGGGATAATAGTGTAGGGTAGCTGGCTTACTGTTTTGGTTAGTTCTGCAGTGATATCCAGAAATCACAGTCAGATCAAGCCTTTGAGTTTGCCACACTAGATACTTAGCCTGCTTTTAAGTTAAAGTACAGTGCATTGGTATAAGAGCAAGTGAACTACAGAAGGTGGGAAGAAAGAAAAAGGATTGTGCTGATGGGGTGGGGGCATGTTCCTTGCATGGTTTATGGCCTGTCAGGAATCTGTTCCTGCTGTCCCTAGCAGCTGGCAGTGTCCTCTGGGAACCACTGCAGGTATGGAGGAGCCAGGTAAAGGCAGTGTTGTTATGCTGTGTAATGATGTGGACAAAATAAGCAAATTGCTTCTGCTAGCCATGTTTAAAATTCTGTCTCTAATTTTAAACAACTTTGCAGTGGTATAAAATAGCCAGGTTTGTTCTGTGACAGCAGGCAAATCCTGGAGGGGTCTGGGTGGGGAGAATGGCTCATGGAAGACAATGCAGGGCAAATATAATGGGCACCAGAACACTGGGCCCTGAGGAGTCCCAGGTCACTGTTTGCAGATGCTGCTGCATACAGAGGTCAGTGGTGTCCTTTTTTAGTTAGCCTGATTTCATCCACTGCTAGATGGACATTAGCACCTTGTACCAGGTGGCATAGAGAGCTTGCTGCAGTGTCTGCCTTGGAAAAGACTCCGGAAAGTGCTTCTCTTTATAGGCTGCAGATGACTGAAGCTGCCCTGGCTCTGTCTGAGCAGAAGGTGCACAACTTGGGAGAGCTGCTGAATGCCATGAAACAGGAACAAAACTCTGTGGCTGAGTGCCACTTCAGGGAGCTCCAGCAACAAAAACAGGTCAGCTGGATAAGCCCTGGTTACATTTGAGGGCAGGGCTATAGGTCATAAGTGGTTTGTGTGGATTTGGGGGATGCTGGATGGAATAGGGAAGCATGATTTTTAGTGGGTTAACTAAAGCTACCATGACAAAAACTCTTGTGTAAATTAGATAGATGGGTGCCAGGTGTGAAGAGGAGGCCTGGTGTTTATGGGGTAGGTGGGAGTTAGCTGGGTGTGATGTTGGTTGGTAGTGCAAGAACTGGGGTGAGTACAGGATTTTAATTTTGATTCTGTTTGCAGGAAGGTGCTGAAAGGGAAAGCAGGCTTTTGCATGACTTGTCTGCTGCCAGTGAGAAAAATCTGCTGCTGAGAAACCAGGTAGGAAACCAAGTCCAAGTCTGAGAAGTAGCACTTGAACATCTATAACATCTGCTCCAAATATATGGTCTCTGCTTTGATCCTTGGTTATGTGTCTCTTCATTGTCCTGTACAGCCAACTTTCTCTGCTAAGAGGAAAAGAAAAATCTTTGTGGTGGTAATTTCCTTGTGTAGGTGGATGAATTGGAGAGGAAGTGCAAAGTTCAGCAGGATCAGCTGTTCCAAGTAAAACAAGACTTGACCAAAACAACAGCAGAGCTGAAGCTGCGGGCTGCGGAGGCTGAAGGTGAGTGGAGGAGTAGAAGCAGCATGTGGACACCTGTGGCTGGGATCGCTGTTCCTGAGTCAACAGCACAGGCAGCCGTGGCGAAGGGGTTGGCAGAGATTGTGAAAAAGTATGAATATAGCTGTGTGGCAGGAATGGCAGAATTGTGATATGCCTGCTTTTAATCTGCAGAACATCTGGAAGCAGAGAAGAGAAGATTTAAACAAAGCCTTGAAGACATGGAATCCCTTCGGGTGAAAGAGGTAAGAATGGGGTTACTGCAGCATCCTGGTTAGTCTTTCTTTGGTGCTGACATACATCACCACTGGAGGTCATTGTTTGCTGTCAGATGCTCTTAAAAAAGCTTAAAAGTTAGTGGGCTCAGATTTATTGTGGGAATAATGGGCCATTTCTTCAAGCAAAGCCCGGCTGAAGAGATCACAAGACTTTCTACCAGCTAGTAAGATTTTCTGGCTTTCCAGGGTATGGGCCAGAGTGGTATGTGATGCTACAAGAGAGGCTGGGAGGCTGTCCTTTGTGTTGGTGTGTGCATAGAGGTAGTTACAAATAAGGAATCTTCTCCTACTTCTGAAATGGATACATTTTAACATTTTAATCGCTTATGTACAAGCAATCCTTTAACGGGGCTCAGCATGCTAGTTCCTTCTCTGTTACGTTTCAAGGTGGGTTGTCTCTGTGTAGACAGGCCAACAGACTACAATCAATTCTCTTTGCAGTGTTTGCTGAGGTCTGAAATCTCTCCAAAATAAAATTATACTAATAGATTTCTCTGAAGATACTGAAATCTTTTAAGAAAAGACACAGGCCAGGAAGATTTTACCAACATCACAGCTAGAAAATGAATCTGTTTTGTTTTGTACTACTTGATAATGAGAGCTTGGACTTTATCTTCCTTGTGGCCTGGGAGGGATCTCTGTCTTGAGAATTCCCAGTTTCTAGAGGGCAGATTCTATCTGTATTACAGTTTCATAGTGGAGTTCTGGTGGGGGGTAAGAACTTTTCTTTGGTGGTAAGTGGGTCAGTGAGAGGATGCATCTCTGTCATGACGAATGGTCCTGCTGCTTGCTGTGCCTGGAGATGGGAATGGTTTTCTGTCACTTGCTGAAATGGTTTCTGCTGCTTTGCAGGTGGAGCGCATGACACAACAGATGGAGGCCAGTGAACGTTCCATGCACAGCAGGATCCAGAGGCTGGAGGCCATCAGGATATCTCTGGAGGAGGTAAGAAAAAGTGCTCTAGGCACGTTTGAACACTCACATAGTGGTGCATAGAGAAGGCTGCCAGGAAAGCTTTGTGGAGTCTTCCACTGCTGACCTTTGTAAAGATTGTCATGTGCTGTAAAGAGGAACAGAAAACAGTATACCGGCTAAAATTATTTTTACTGCTTTGGACTAAGGAAGAAGGTTCCAAGGAGAAACTTGTAAATTCAGATTGGACTAAAATAAGGATTTCATTGAACACAGTTAGAGTCTTACCAAGATTTGACTTCACAGGTTTCCCATGTTGTCCCAAGTAGTGTAGCATGTTTATCCATATCTATCTCCCCAGCTAGGTTCAGCACTGCTCTTTCCTATTGCCTTGTTTTGGAAAGCTTTACCCATTACTTGCCCTCATATAACTGAAATTCACATTGAATTTAGATAGCATTCTTGGAGTGAAGAAAGATTTGTCATCTTGTTTTCCTTTTGCTGCCCCTGAGTGAGAAGGAGAGCTGTGTTATATTGTAGCTTGTGACTGGAAGCTGTTAATGTTTTCTGGTCAGTGTTGCAGCAATGCAGCTTCTCTGTCTGGAATGATTTTCCATGTTTCTGTGGCAGGAGCTGAGCCAAGTCAAAGCAGCTGCACTAACTGAGCGAGGACAAGCAGAGGAGGAGTTAATAAAAGTCCGGAGTCAGGCACGCGTGGAGGAGGTAAGGACAAGACCTGTCTGTGGGCCTGTCCCTGTGGGAAGGGAGTGCTTTGGCTACCTAGGCTATGTTTTAGTCTTGGGGAGCTGCTAAGTAACTCCCCTCTGGGTTTCACTGACCCACAAATGGTGTGACTGCTGAGGAAGGAGCCCTGAAAAGTCTGATTTGAATTTTGTTCAGTAGTAACGGAACTGATGTGGATACTGTCGTGGCAGATTTTAAGTTGCCAACCTCTGAAGCCAACAGCCAGATGTTGATCATTCTTTTTAATGGCAATTTTCATGGGATGCTCCTGTTTCTCTGAACTCAGAAATTTCTTCAGGTGGCTATTGCTGCTGGATAAATAAAGTCACTGTAGTATTTAACTCCGTGAAAATGGCAGTGAAGTTAATATCTTGTGAAAGAGAGCAAAGGATGAGGAAAATACACAAAACCTATTAGAATATTTACTTATTTTTTACATTACAAAAGAAAAAGCTTTACTGAGTTACAGACAGAAATCTGATGTGTGGGACCCAGAAGTTGCTTAGCTGGGTACTACAGTGGTACTGCAGAGCCATTTGAGGTATGGAGGACATTGAGGTAGAGCATTGGTTGTAAACACTGGCAGTGGCATCAGTGCATCTGCCAAGGACCTGTCTGTCATTTGAGTATTTCAGTCTTTGTCCTTCCTGGCAAGAAGAAGCAGCTTGGGGTCATTCCTGAGTGCAAGGAGCAGGGCTGTATCTTCTGCTTGTCAGTGCCAGTTGACTCAATAAAGGGTTCACTGTATTAGGAACAAAGAGGGGAGAATCCCTTCACTGGAATGAAATGGGACTGTTTAATTTTCATTTTCCTTCGTGTCTTACAGCAGCAACGACTAGAACACGTAAAAGAGAAGCTGCGGCAGATGACTGAGTCAAGGGATGAAGCTCAGAACTGCTGCCTTAAGCAAAAAGAAATGGTCGCTGAGGCCCAGGCCAAAGCCAAGCAGTTGAGCCTGTATGCTGATGGACTCAGGAGGAAGCTGGATGAACTTCAGCAGGTAGTTGGGACTGGAGTAGTCACCACAGGGCCAGAACAAGTTGCTGAAGTTGTTTGGTTGTTCATGGGCTTGTCTTTGTGTGTCAGGACCTGCACAGTAAGGAAGAGGAGAAAGTGACAGAGCTAAATAAGGTGAAAGTGGAATTACAGGAGCAGATTGGGCACTTGGAGGCTGAACGTGCAGCCCAGGATGGGCTGAGAGAGAAGATTGCAGCTCTGGAAAGACAACTGAAAGGTGATGGGTCCTTTCATGCTTCTCAAATGGTAATGGTGAGTTACCCTGTATTGAGCCTGGGACTGAGCTGTGCTCACAGGTAGTGACAGCAGTGCTTCCTGCCTTTATGTACACCTATGAGTTGTACTCTCCACCCAGGTGTATTTACAGGGATTCCTGTCCTCATTTTATAGAGACCAAGGCTCAGATGACCACCCAAAGCTGCACAGCAATCAGAATGTTTGGATTTCCTGCACAGTGAAGTGTGCGTGCTGTCTGTGCAAAACCTCTCATGTTGTCTCATGCAGCTTCTCTTGTGTGCCTGTTGACCATACTACCTCCATTACCTCTGGCTTGTTGTTCTTACTTATTTTAGGGATACCCTGACTTTCTTTACTAATGCTGTTTTTTCACAGCCCTATCCAGTAATCACCGCGAAGCACTGCTGGACAAAGAGGGTGAGATCTCTCTGTTACTGGAGAAGCTGAGAATGAAAGAGGCCGAGATCTCTAGGGTGAGGGAAGAGGAGGCACAGCGAGCAAGTTTCTTGCAGAATGCCATCATGGCATATGTGCAAGGATCTCCCTTGGGAACCCACAGTTCAAGGAAGTGAGAGCATGGCTTAAAGGATCCAAATACCTGCTGTCAGGGAAAAAATGAGCAACTCAGGTACAACTCCTTCCTAAATGGGACAGTTTTATCAGAGTGGGGTGACCCAAAGGCTCGCAAACAGAAAAATGCTCTTGCTGTTCAGAAATCTTCTTCCTGATAGTGTAAAGGAGAGGAGGAAACAACCGTCCAGGCTTGTGGTTCTGAGTTCATGATGTGGAGCCCCTGCCCCTGCACTGCCACAGCTTGTAGGCACAGGGGCTTACTCTCTACTGGCAGGGTCCTGCTGCAGCATTTGTTTGGATGAACAGCCAGGGCTGTTCACAGAGAAATGTGATAGAAGGCGACAGGAGTGTTTACAGTTCCATGCGGGCAGGATTGATTTGCTTTGCTGATGGGATCCTGAAACTGCTGGGAACATCAAGTGTTACCCACCTGTGCTTTTTCACCTGGTGTTTACAGAGAATAGCAGTCTGGCTTGTCTACCCTCCCTGCTGTGGCTCTGGCTGTATTGGTGGGCAGTAGATACACGTTCAGCATAGACAGAAACAGCACTACTGAGGGGCTTCAGGTGCAATGCTGTCCATGTCCTTGTGGGACAGCTGGGCATTGGCCATGGTTCAACTTGTACAACACCGAGTGTCAGGGAAAGGGTGAGTGGGTGATTGGCTGTCAACATCTGTGCTTCTTTACTGTGAACTGCAGCCCTTAGCTGAAGATGTTGTGGCCAGTATTGCAACAGGATTAAGTTTCACTATGGCAAATGGCAAAACTCTTCTGGCTTCTCCAGCTCCTAGAACTGAGCGCTGTGGCCTTAACCTGGAGTGATGCTTCTGGCTTGACACTGGGGAGTTGCTTCTCAGAGCACTGAGAAGAGAAGGTGAGAAGGTGGTTCTTCTCCTGGCAGCACAAGTCTTTGCATGACCTGGAGAAGGGGAAGGGTTATGAGAGTCTGAATCGAAGAAAGCAGGAGCTGCTGCCAGGCCAGCAGTCTTAAGAGCCTTGAGGGAGAATCCTGTGAGTCTGGGGTGGGAACATATCTTAGAGTACATATTTTAAGAGACACCCGGAAAATGAAAGTTTCTCTGTGAACTGGTTGCTTTGTGTTCATGATTTTTTATATTGAGTTTTGCTCTGCTTTTTTAATAAAGAACTTTTGCATTTTGCCATTAACACTGGACAATGGCAAACTGGATGTTTGGCTGATGTGGAGGGTGGGGCCTTCTGCTCTCTTCGGGGCCTTCCTCTCCCGAAGACCCTGTCAGCCTGTCCTGGAGCTAAAAGGCTGTTACAGGTGGATAAGGTGGGGATGGTTTTGGTTCTGGGCTAAGATAAAAGCAAAGACGCTGGGAAACTGCTCCCTAGTCACAAAGAAGAGAGCCCGTGGCAATATCTACTTTGTGGCTGTTGGGCAGTGCTGCAGACCCGCAGGTAAGGGAAGAGAAAGGCCTGTTGTTTTCAGATAGGGCCACTACTGTGGGCGCCTCTGTTCCTGGCAGGGTCTTAGAGAGCTGGGGGGAGCTGAAAGCCACCTTCCTGCAGGATTTGTGCTACTCCATCTTTGTTCCTCAGCAGCTCTGGACAGATGACGGTGAACTGTGCAGCTAGAGCGTAACCAGGTTTTAAAGCTTTGTCCTTTCGCCGGCGGGCCCCAATGCGGTACCGGGCCCCAATGCGGTACCCGGCCCCGAGCAGCACCCGCCGTCTCTCTCGTGGGGCGGGGTCGCCGCTTCTCTGTCCCTCAGCCGCGTCTGGCCCCGGGCGAGCGG
>VZTN01015701.1:61368-77589 GCA_013400515.1 Erpornis zantholeuca | reverse complement strand
GGTGGGAGCGGGGCCGGCGGGAGCGGGGCCGGCGGGCCCAGGCGCCCTTGTGTCCCGGCGGGAGATGGGGCCTTACCGCAGCCCGCGCAACCCTGCCCTGCTCCTTTCATACTTGATCAACTTGGGTGCTGCCTGGGTAGCAAACACAGGCTTCTCATGGGTTTTACGTCTGCCTCCTTGTTTTATTTAGGTGCCGGTATTTCGCTGTTTTTAAGTGTATATGCTTGATTCATGACAGAGCCCTCCCGGAAATCTTGATGTTCGTAGGTTTCATATGTCCTTTTGTTGATTGTTCCGAGGTGAAGTGCATTGCTCTTTCTGATTTCACCATCTGCTCCTTGTCATCGTTTTTGCTTTTTTTTCTTTAGGCTCTTCCTAAATGCCTTTTTCTGGGAACACATCTGCCTGCAAGATGCAGGGATGTACTAGATTTATGCTGCTTTGTAACTTTCCTAGCTCATCCTGCATATTTTTTCCCACAATTCCAGTTTACTTTTCTTAATCACCTCAGCAAGAATAGAGACGAGGTAATCAGACCTAAATGTAAACTGGTCTTAGGCAGGGACTAGACTTCCCCTTTCTTGTGTGTGACACCCCCTCAAATACACATTTGCGGTGAGGCCTTCCAGGTTTCAGCCTGTGGGGGCTAAAGAAGGAAGTAGGAGAAAGCCAGCCACCCAAACAGCACAGCCTAATTGCAGAGGGGAGAGGGATGGCTGGGATGCAGAAATTGAGTTCAGTGGAAGGCTTACCTTGAGACCAAATCAACAGTGCAGTCTAAATGAAATTGGAAACACACAGATACACAATTTTTTGTGAATTACAGGCTTCCCTGTTCGGTGGGAGAGAGAAGTCACCGTTCAGGAGGAAAGTTGGACCAGTCAGTGAACTTCTCTCTTCTCAGACTGAGGGGACCTAATCCAGAGGAAAAGTTGTAATATTGGTTCGTTCTCTCTGTCCTTTCTGTCATCCTGGTGCGTGCAGGGGACTGTTGACTCTCTTCTGACGTCTTTTACGTCAGTCTGGTTGCAGTACTGGGTAGGGGATACCCAAATCTGGTAGCTATTCAGCCTCATCCAGGCACCTCACAACTAGCTTTCCCTGGCATTGGTACTCACAATCTTTTTCTGGAAGGTTGTCTGCAGTTCACAACTTTCTCAGTGATAAAGAGTTTGCTCACACTGCTGGTACTTCTCTGTTCTTACAGCAAAGCTTTCCATTAGGAAATCTGCAGGACTGGTTAAAGTCTGTGTGCTTATGCTGTTGCCAGCTAGGCCTGGTCTGGCCCTTGCCAGTTGCCACTGCTGGGCTGACCAATCCCACCAACCTTCAGCAAAGCCCTGAGGTGGTATTTTCATCCTCCTTCACTAATCTTTTTACAAACTGACAGTGGTCAATTTTAAAGTCTCTTTTTGTTTATGGATACTTATTTTTTCCCCTTTGTACTTATTGATACTGAATTCCTGTATCTAAGGAGCTTGCAGAATTCTGCATTGTTGTGCGTTTTTTAACCTCACCATTTATCCATTTTGTTAAATTACAATGCATCTGTTGAGCCTAGCACACAACCTTAATTTATTCCTTCTCTTGGTTCATGAAACAACTGTATTTTGACTGATGTCTTGCTGAGAGCTAAATGAGTAGGGAAGAGGAGTGGGAGAGAGTAGGATCAGGCAAGGCATACTTTTGAGTTCAGGCCGTATCTGTGAGTAGGGAGTTCCAGCCTGCAACAGGTTTGTTTTCTCACATGATAACTTTTTACCTAACCTTGTGTTTTCAGTGGGGGAAGGGTGAGTTTTACTGCCTTAGTACTCCATGCCGTACCCTTCTTTACGCTTGTCACTCTTACCTTCCGCAGAGCTGTAGGGAAGACCTGCTTGCTGATCAGTTACACCACAAATGCCTTTCCTGGAGAATACATTCCCACCGTGTAAGTAATGGCCTTGGCCTTCAGCTGCTTTTTGATCTGTATGCGCATGTGCCTAAAAGTTGGGTTTGTATGTGAGGAGGTGGCTGTTGCAAATCAGACTGTGGTCTTCACAGGTGAGGTTGATGCTGTGGCTGTGTGTGTGAGGAAGGCAGATTGTCCCCCCTGGAACTGTGCTCCACTATCCTTTCCTGATTCACTTCCCCTTTGAATTCTGTGTAGAGATGTGAAGGTCACCACAAAATTGTCACTGATGGGGACTCCTCCTTGGCAGGTTTGATAATTATTCTGCCAATGTGATGGTAGATGGAAAGCCAGTGAACTTGGGCCTCTGGGATACAGCAGGACAAGAAGACTATGACCGATTGCGGCCTCTTTCCTATCCACAGACGGTGAGTGCTGGGCTTGGACTGGCTTGTGACTGCTCCCTCTCATAGACACGGAGGCTCGCAAAGACAGGCATGCTTCTTTCCTTTGAGGAAAGTCTGAGCTCCTGCAGCTGCACGCATAATTCTGGTTGTTTAAGAAGTATCACAGCTGATTTTCTCCTAAGAGGTTGTCCTGTTCTAGTCCCTGCTTTGTAATGGTCTTTGAAGAGTTTTGGGTGCCCCAGGGAGGCTCAAGTAAAAGAAATGCTGTAGGGCTGTTGTGCAGTGTAGCCAGTTCCCATATTCCCATTCTCTCTCAGCAGGACCCCATTGGGCTGCACTAGGAGTGTTTCTAGGTGTAGCGGTTCCTAGGCAGCTGTGCTGCTGGTGAAGCCCTTAGTGCTGTTAAGATGTTTGAGGCCTCAGGCTCTTAATACGCAGAGAGCCCAGCATTGTGAAAGAAGATGTAATCATACACTCAAGGTCTATTCCATCCCTTTCTGAATTAGTTTTAACACCTTTAATGGGGAAGAATGTCTTAAAGCCACAGTGGTCCTTGCTTGTGGAAGGAGGTTGTCCTTTCTGAGGCTCCCTCTGCAGCCTCCCTCCACTCTCTCTAGCTGTTTCTTTCTGCACAGCTGACCCTCTTGTTTCTGCACAGGATGTTTTCTTGATCTGCTTCTCCCTTGTGAGTCCAGCCTCCTTTGAGAATGTCAGAGCTAAGGTAAAGTATTCTCCTCCTGGGTGAAACAATAGAAGGGAAGAACCAGATGCTCCCTGCCCCGCCCAGCACCACACCTGCAAGCCCAAAACTTGAAGCAGTAATATTATGGTGAGGTAAAATCATAGTCTGCGGGTTTTAAGTGGTGCCTGCTTTTTATTCATGACTTATTTGGCTATGTTATTGCCTTTCTGAATCTGTGTTTTAAGGTGAGGGATGTCTT
Organism: Erpornis zantholeuca; assembly: GCA_013400515.1. Classification (NCBI taxonomy): domain Eukaryota; kingdom Metazoa; phylum Chordata; class Aves; order Passeriformes; family Timaliidae; genus Erpornis; species Erpornis zantholeuca. The sequence continues at coordinate 74,350 of VZTN01015701.1, read as the reverse complement.
AGAAGCTAAAATACAGTTAAGGAAAGCAGTGTGTGCAGAGTTGGCTGGCGGTGTCTGTCATGATTCTCTGTCTCAGTGCCTTCATTATTACATCTGCACCAGTCTCTTTTTGCAGAGCATATTAGAACTGTAGGCAGCAGATTCCTGTTCAGGTGTTGCCACCATGTCAGTAGTAAACCTCTCATTCCCAATAGTCGGAATGCATCCTCATGGTTCTGGACGCTGATATAACTACTTTTCTTACCGTGCCTGTCTGTTTCAGTGGTACCCTGAGGTCCGACACCATTGCCCAAATACACCTATTATTCTGGTGGGCACCAAGCTGGACTTGAGGGATGATAAGGACACCATTGAAAGGTTGCGTGATAAGAAACTGGCCCCCATCACCTATCCCCAAGGCTTGGCCATGGCTCGGGAGATCGGTAAGTCTCATGAGCAGGCAGATGTTGGTGGCACTGAACTTTGTGAGTGGGTGAGGAACAGTGTATGATGGTAGAACTGGAGTGGTTGAGCTGGAGCTCTCTTTCCCCAGGGTCGGTAAAGTACCTCGAGTGCTCTGCCCTGACGCAGCGGGGCTTGAAGACGGTGTTTGATGAAGCCATCCGGGCTGTGCTCTGCCCTCCGCCTGTGAAGAAGCCTGGCAAAAAGTGTACCATGTTTTGAGGGCTGTGGCCTAGGTGTTGGCTCAGCATGCTGTCGTCCTTGACAGATTGCATATTAAGCTGGGTGTTTCTGAAGGGGGCTGGGATGTGTAGGGCCCTTCATCATGTACGAAGTCAGTGTTTTTTAAATGTCTCTTTGATTTAACGTCAGTGTTGATGTGAAGGGGCAGTGGGGGCAGGAGACCAGCTGGGGACTGTACAGCCCCCAGGGGAGGTACAACGGGGAAGGCAAGGTAGCTCCTCCGGGCAACAGGCTGTTTTGGCTCTCCTGAACTCCAAGTGGAAAGGGCTGAGACATCCATCCTGTTCTGGAAACGCCTGTTTTCAACCTGCAGGTGAAACAGGTGGTGAAGATCCTGGTGGGAGTGGGGAGGGAGCTGATTTCAATGGTGCTGAAAGACAAGAATAGCTGGGAGGGTGGTAGGGTCTCCTTGCCCAGCCTGCTGTGGCTAACAGTTAACAAACTGGTGCTCTAGCAGAATGTTCCTGAGACTGTTAAAGAAATCATAACCAGCCCTGGAAGGGGTCAACATAAATGAGAGGCTGAAAAACTAATCATTAGGTGCTTTATTGGGTACTAGCCAAACTCTGTGAGTGAAACAGCTCTGTGCAATCAATGCATTTGCCTTTTTGTGTGTGCACACCCTAGGACAGCATGGTGCTGCTCCCCCCCATTAGTCTTTAGCAGGGCCTTCCCCCAAAATCCAGTCTCTGCAGAGCAGGGCTGGGGTTATTGCCTCTATTTTTTTTTCTACTAAAGACAGCAAAGAAAGCAATGAGGAGTCTGCTAACTTCTTTCCCTTCCCACTGAAAATGCAGACAGACTCTGTGGATTTGGATGGAACAGGGAGAGCTTCTGAAGGGTTGTGGGGGGGGAACAGGGTTGGAAGAGAGGTCCAATTTCTAATCATCATGTAGAGTGACAAGATAAAACCTTATTTGGTGCAATAAACATTCTCCATGAAGGCGTATGTGAGCTTTATTATATAGCAGCCTTGCAAAGCTGATTTTCTGCCTCACCTCTAATAAGTCTTCAGCCCTGCCGCCCCTCCAGCAAGAGGTGTGTAATTGTTTACAATCCACTGTTTATTATCCAGTTCACATCTATGCAGTACTCATATGAAAACTGAGGCAATGTGTGAAATGCAGGAGTCATCTTAGGAGACAAGAAAGCCCCCGTCAATCATCAGTGAGCTGCCAGTTGTCATAGCACTCTTGTCACTCAGCAGGAAGAGAATGCTGTTCACCACGTCATCCACCTCTGCAATCAAACACAGAGAACATCTGATGGCTACCTCAAACTCTACCAGAAAACAAGCACCTAAAAAGGTCTGCCTTCGACCTCTCCAGGTAATTTGAGCAGGAAAGTGTTTCTGCATTCAAACTGTGCTTGATGAAGTGTCCAGGACAGTGTGGCTGAGAGCTGGACATCAAAGTGTCCTTGTTGATCAAATGATGCTTAGGTCACAGCAAACACCCAGTCAGGTTTATAAACAATAGAGTAAGTTCATTTCACTTGTCCCAAGATGAGGAGGCTGTCAAGAAGCAAGAAGAGGGTGGATTCTCACCCTGTCCTGATCAAATACTTCAGGAGTTCAGCCAAAAGGCATTCAGCAGAGCTGTCACACTTGGCCTCAGCAAAGTACTTCTGCCTGTGATGTCAGTGAGAAGGAAGGCTTGGAGAAAACACGAAAGCACAGCCTGGGAGCAGATCTACATCACTGACCTGCAAACTTTCCCAGGGGAATCCGATTAATCATGGCAGCAGATTTCTGAGGGTCACTCCAGTTAATTCTCCCCATGTCAGTCATAACCACGGTGGGGTTCACAGTGTTCACCCTAATCTGGGACCAAGAGGAACAAACGATCTAACCCAGTTGCTGTGGTTGTGCTCAGGTTCAGCTTTTGTGCTTTTCTCTCACAGACTCCTACCTTGTGGGGTCCCAGTTCCATTGCCATTACTTTGCTCAGCATATCCAAAGCACTTTTTGTGGAACCTTTAAGCGAAGGGAAGAGCAGGAGGTATTTAAGTACATAGCAGCTGGTCTGGGACACGGGTATTTCACTGGCCAAAACTGCCAGCTTGGTGACTGTGGGTCTCCAGCTGATCAAAACTGAGAGGGACACTGCTAAAGCTGCACACACTTACAGTAAACAGCATGATCCCTCAGTGCACGCTTCGACGCCTGGCTGGAGACATTCACAATAGCCCCTGGGAGCCCCTGTGCAATCATCTGTCGAGCAACTATCTGGGAGTGGGGAGGAGAGAAAAAAAAAAAAGGAATGGCAGAATACTAATCAGAGAAATAATAATTTCACTCCGTAGGCATCTTGCTGGGCTATTATGGTAGACCAAAGAACAAAAACATCTGGAGGAAGCAAGTCCTCACTGCCTCCTGCTTACAAGAGAGTCAAAGCAAGAGCCCATGAAGGGGTTGTACGTGTAGGTTGTTGGGTTGACTTTGGACTGCAGTCCTTTCAGCCCCCACAGTGGACACATCCCTGCTACGTAACAATTTAGTCACTGCTATTCATGGAGGCAGTTGCAGTGACAACTCTTCCTCACCTGGGAAACATGAAGCACAGCCCCAAAATTCACATCAAGAGACCTACAAATAAATCAAATTTAAGTTACAGATTGGTTGTAGCCCAGCCCCGAGCACTGTTTTGGGAGGCAGCAGAGGTCAGGTACTGCTGGTCTCTTGGAAACACTGGTGATAGTCTAGGACCGGGACAGAAAGGCCGAGTGTAGGGCAAGCCAGAATGGTCAGGTGTGAATGCAATGAACTTGCCATTGGCTGTAAGCCTTTCAGTGTGTGGGGAGATGCGGGCAGCAGGCACATTTTGCACAGGACTCTGCTCTTATGCAGTCTGTGTTAAAGTTTAAACAGCCCTGGGCCTCAGCCAGGGCAGATGACTCTTAGGTCAAGCAAACCCTTCACACAGATTTATAAAGCAAAGCTGCTGTAACGTGGATAGAGGCAGCATTTCTTCTGTTTGCCACACTGTGCTTTCTTAGTGAGGCTTCCACCTGCCAGTTCTGCAGAATGGTCTTGGTAGAATCTGTACATTTTATGTTCTAGTCAAAAACCTTTATTACAGGTTCTTAACAGCCATTTTTAACATAGGGACACAGCACGACCCATTTTCTCAGAAGGATGTGGACTCAACATAGCCTGTATCCTAAAGCATAGTCACAACAAAACTATGGAGCTTTTCAGAGAAAAAAGATGTCATGTTATTGTAGTTGGCAAATTTAATTTCCCACCGCTACCGTTTTTTGCTTCCTTACCTGGCTTTGTCGTCTGTATTTTGAATTGTCTTACCAACAACTGCCTTTCAATTTAACCAAGCTGGAACTAGACTGGAAGCTCTGAGCAGCAAAAGCACTCTCCTCCCATGCCAGTGGGATGGCAGGTACACACCCACCACTCTGGAGGTGACACTGAAGGTTCTGGCTACTTAGAAACGGATGTAAGAGCCAGTGCTTGGTTTCCTTATGCTGTTTAAGGGCTGAAAGGTGATGATGTAAAGAATGAAAAGACAGTAAAGAAAAAGGACATACACAGTAACGTTTCGACCAACAGTGGGCATTGCTAAAAGTGTGCATGTCAGCCTGTCTGGTGTCTGTGCACCAGCTGCTGTCTTTGTTCTTTCCAGCTGCTTCCCCTCTAATAATACCCTTTTCTGGAAAGCTCTGCCGCCGTTTTTGGCGTTCACGGCTTTGGGACGCCCTGGTGGGCATACTCGACCCCAGAGCTCCCCGTGGAGGTGCGGGCACGTGCGGGAGCCGCCTGGGAGGCCGAGGCCGGGCACTCACCGCTGCAGGGCCGAACGCGTCACCTCCAGGAAGGACTGCAGCTCCGCCACCGCCGCGTTGTTAACCAGCAGCTCGAACGGCCCCGCCGCGCCCACCGCCTCCTCCACAGCCTCCCAGTCCGCCAGGTCCAAGCAGAGGGTCTCGATGCCCGGGCACTGCAGCAAGGGCGGCCGCCGTGGGCAGGAGGCCGCGAGGGAGCGCGGGGCCCGGTGCGGGGTGATCGGGGGAGGGGGGCAGGAGGAGGGGGTCCGGTACCTCCAAGGAGAGGCTCTCCAAGTCCGCCGCCGTTCGGCTCAGCGCCGTCACGCGGNCGGAGCGGGGCGGCCCGAGAGAGACGGCGGGCGGGCGGGCAAGCAGCGCGCTCTTTCCCCGCTTCCGCGGCCGGACGCTGCCCGTCGCGCAGGCAGCGCAGCGCGAAGCCGTCTCCACGCTCATCCAGCAAGACAGGCACACAGAGGTGAAGTTTCTAGGCTCTCTTTCTTGACCTAAGTATCATTTGAGCGACCACAGAAACTCAGGCTTTTTAGAGTCTGATGAAAAACACCTGCCAGCTCTGTCCCCTCGAACTTGCTGATGAAGATGATAATTAAAATCCTCATTATCTCAATTCTTTGACTGTACTCTGTTAATCAGCATCTACAACGATTCTTCTCATCCATATCTGTTCTCCACATACCAGTCATCGATTTTATGTGCATTTTGGCCCTTGGCATCACATCAGCATGACAGGAAGGCGTGGTTTTCTGGATTAGCGGGTTTATGGTCCACTTTTGCTACAAGAGCACATGTCAAGAAATATGACAAAACACAGCTTTTGACATATTTAAATATTTATTTTATAGAATCATTTTATGTATGAAAAAGTAGTTTGATAAAAAAGCTGCATCGTGATAGATCCACACAGCTTACTGTATTCTCAATACAAGAAACCTTGGAATGAGCCTGAACACACTGAACAGTTTCCTACTGCTCTGCAAGAGAACATGGTCCTTTTTAAGTTCCATAAACACCCTCCCAGCTTTGAGGGCACTGCCTCTTTGGCACACCTAGTGTGACCAGTGACCACAATGTGAAACTTCTGTTTAGTTTTGCTGCCATCAATATCAAGTGTTGTAATTTTTTAACTGCAGTTTGCCACAATTGCTGCCCAGTCCATGCTGTCTGTGTCATCTTACAAGAGGCTGCTTCGAGTGGAAGGGGAAGAAAAGTTCCAACAGAAGAGTTCAGAAGCAGTGCTTGAAGACAAAATGACCTCGAGAGCTCATGAAATTTCACAGTTTTCTGCTACAGAACGTTAAAACCAAGAACCTAACAAGTGTTTCAAAAAAATTATATGGATACCAAGAATCTCCAGAACTATTAATGACAAATCATTAAACAACAGGATGCCTCAATTCTAGTTAGCAGAAGACCTAATAAAGAGGTAGAACCTACTATTCCACAAATCCTCCTCTGTGACAGGCACATCTGACAGCCTATTACGGAACGGCCAGTGTGCTAGCTGGGTTTTGATCCACTTCCCTTCAGCATTCTTATTTCCATACCTCATAGTCACCTTAGTAGACATGACAGAAAAGAGAAACACAAGAATGAGCTGCAGGACTGTAGTACATAGCAGTGAGCTTGTTTGCTTCTTGGTGGAACTAACTAAAATCTTGCAAAGAGGACAATGTACTGAGGTAAACACTGAAAGGTTTGTTAAAATGCAGGGAACACAGTGTGTTTCAGGAAGCTGATATCTGTGCTAAGTGACATACTTGAGTACACTACAGGCATTTGCCAAGAGGTTAAGTAAGTAGCTAAAGCCCACAGTACAGCTGAGCACAGCTGTTTAGAAACCTGAAACTTCTGCTAGGTCCACAATCAAGCCAGTAATCATAGTTTCATATCATACAATGGCATTCTAATATTCTTAATTTGGCCTCGAACTCTAGCACTAAACCAGAAAGTATTTTTTGAAGAGTTTGTAAGAGTAAACAGTGGTTTTGCAAAGTTGTTTTTTTTTTTTTTATGGTATTCTTCAGGTCAGGTAAGGTTTGCACATGGCCGAAGTCTGGGCTAACAAAAAAGTAAACATATGGAGCCCCATTCATTCTACTTTCCAAACTAAGTTTACTTTCTTTAAAAAGCAGCAGCAGATGATACTGCTAGAACACTGAACTTCTGCTTGTGAGTGTGCAGTCTCCTTTTAGTGACTGCATGAACTATTTTTTAAATATTAAGGAGTAAAAACAAGCACTGATCTTGACTGTATGGTAATTAAAAGATTATCTGAAGAAGCTGGAGTAACCATGGTCATATAATTAAAGGTCCTCAAATGATACCATCAAAACCCTCCTCAGTGCATTGCAGCTATCTAGCATTCCTCCCCCCTCACACAGCTTCAGAAACAGGGTGTGTTTTGCCAGCACAAGCTTCTCCAGCTCACACGACCAACTACCAGCCAAGTGGGAGGAACAATTACCATCTTGTCAGGCAAATATTTCTTCAATATCAAATATCAAGAGAATAGATAATAATCATCAACCATTGCAATTCAGTTGGCAGGCAAGCCAGGTCTGACAATTACCTCCACAGGAGGTACACATGGATGACAGGGGAGAATGTGCATTGTAAGCAACTTATCCAGTCCTGAGTAAGCTTACCCTCAACACAGGGTTTTCCCATGACACAGCCTTTTAGCCTTGTTTACCGTAGTGATTCCAGGACTTCTGTATTCTGGCCCACTGGAGTTTTAATCTGGCAGGCCACAGGAGCTCTTTAGTAATTCTGTTCCCAAGAAGGATGAGTGAAAACTTCCACTCTCTTGTCACCATGGGGACTACAGTCTGCTCTAGCACTCCAGCTTCAAGACAGTGGCTTCTAAAAACCCCTAAGGGTAGTAAGAACAGTCTCACTCCCAGTACTGCATTTGCCTCAGATGTGCCCAAGCATAGGTTCACGTGACATCAGATGAAAGTGTAAAGTGACTCATACACACAGGACTGTGGTCATCTTATGAAGAGCCACTAGACAAAAGAACAAAGATTCTTCTTGGAATGTCCCAGGCTGCAGCTGAGCAAACCTTATTGCTTTTCTAAACAGAGTCTGTCTACCTCCTCTGTAGATACCACTGGTTGTCTCCCACAAGAATAAAACCACCAAAAAACTCCACAACTCCTGCCTTATGCGAACTAGCTAAGACACAGGTGTCAGTGGTTGGTCAAGAATTATGACATCTTCTTAGCAGGGCACCAGATAGTGTCAGGATAAAGCAGACAATGGACAGATTTAAATCTGTATAAAAACAAAACAAAACAAATAGCATTAGATTGGAATTCTCCATACATGGAACATACTAGCATTGAATGTGCAGCAGTCTGATGGAGTGGAGGGTGGGTCTACCTGCTTTTGGCACAGTAACAAGAGCTGACATGAGAAAATAACCCCGTTAGTGGGTCTGATCATCTTACAGATGACGAGATCTTGTTTTGGAAGCGGACACTCACCGGGTTGGATCTTGCTGAAGGCCAAACACTCCTCCCACACTCACGACATTGTGTTTGTTCTCAGGGTCACCGTAACTCAGGGTTACCTGCAAAAACAAGCAAGTGTTCAGAACTTGTAACATTAATGCAGAAAAGCAGAGTGGAGAGAGCAGGGGATGAATGTGGCACCAAGAAAATCTCCGAAGATGCTGTCTAATCTGAACGTGGATCACATTTGCAGGACAGCAGTTAGTTCTGACATAAGCAATGTTGGCGCTGAATGGCACTAAGGGCAATGTGGGAGCATACACAGAAGATCTGAAAGTTGCATTGCCCTGAAGGACGAGATGAATTTCAATTGTAAGCTTTGTAATGACATTAATCCTGCTACTGTCTGTACCTTCACTAAATAACACATTCATCCTCACCACGCATTGCCTGAAGTCTGCAATAGCAATGTTTTAGCACAGGGGGAAAATATAAATATTTGCATGTTAAATGGCATGGAAAGGATTGTCATATTTCAAATCTGGAACAAAATTTAGATCTTTGGAACCCCAAATGAGTGATGTTCCTCCACTGAAGCACCGCATTAAGAATTTTTCAAGTGTCAGGTACAAGAAGACTTATGTTTTCTTTATAATTGTACATTTCCTGGGTTTTGGGTTAGCTGTCATCATCTCATGGAACCAGTGAGCACCAGTGAAACAATGTATTCATGCTACAGTCAAATTCACTAACATGAAGGAGATGAGATCACAGTGGAATTTGGCCCCAAGGACACATTTCTGCTGCCTAGTACAATTGCCAGAAAAATATAACCATGCAACATTTTGCAGGAGCAAAACCACACTCCCGTTTACCAAGCAGTGCGATGCAGGCAATGCTGCTGGATGGCCTCGTGGCTCCACCTGCTGCCCAGGAGGTAAAATGTATCCCGGCAATTAAAAAATAACTTGATTTTTCAGAAGCAACTTTAAGTTTCTTGAGATTCAGATAAATTATTCTTAAAAATGTGCAAACATTTAATTATGTCTTAAATGTCTTAGCTATTGAAGAAGTACTTACTATAGCTGCCTTTTTGAACAGTATGAATTAAGACTGAAACTTTGTTAGACAAAACCAGGAAGACTATTTAGCAAACTTCTACACTTTCTGCTACTGCTACACCCAAAAAGTCAGGGTTTGGAAAGAGATGGGGAACACCCTACTTAGGCTTCCTGTAGCAGAATGTGTCCCCAAAGGAGGGGACAGCTATATAATCAGTTGGCTAGGGTCAAAGAGCACTTTTTACCTAAATGAAGGAATTGAGCAGGACACAGGTCTGAGTGAGTCTGTAGATATCCTCCTTTGCTGAAGAGTGCTAAGTCTATGCAGAGTATTCTTTCTGATCAGACTGAGGTGGAATTATAAGAACAGGACACGAGGCATAGCCCTACCTGCTGCAGCACAGACTCGCCTTGTAGTCTCTGCAGGTTTTCCAGGTGGGAATGGAACAACGGGCTGTGCAGCAGCTTTACCTCCAGCAGCCCTTCGATGATGTAGCCAATGGTGCAGTCATCGGGAAGACGCACTCTTTCTGCAGTACTGATGAAATTGCCCAGGCTGTGACAGAGAGCATAGGAGACAAGCCAAAGTATGTTTCAAAGCCTCCCAAACTTGTATTGATGGAGCTCAGCTAGGAACAGTGCTTACCTGGCCCAGGGACTCATCTTCAGGGCAAGACCTCGGCTGATACAGAACCCAGCTCCACCTGTGGCAAACCAGAACTTCACAGTTGTCTTCTGAAGAGCAAAAACAAAAAACACAAAGTAGTTATTGATAATCAGCTTTTTGCATTTGGCTGGGCAGGGAAGGGAACTCGAGGTTCTCTCTGATATCACATACTACATCTGAGTCAGAACAAAGCTACAGATGAATCTCTATTTGTTTAGGCTGCTGAAAGTGCAGCTAGCTGTTCTCTCAAATGAAATGATCTTGAAACAGACAGCAGATGAACCATCAAATTAGCATAAGGGAGTTAGCACACGTGAAATGGAAAATGGTAGTCCCACTTCTACCCAATTCCATCTGTCCCCTGGTCATTTTAACTAAGGGTCATAGCCAGCTCAGTGTTACTGATGATATAAAAGGTGGTCCATATATATATATTGGCTCCGTGTCCGAGGACACTATTTTGTTGTGCAGAGTCTTCCCTAATAAGCTGCTTTATAACTGACTTTCTGGCTGGTAGATCTGGCTTGCTGTATCTTTAGACCTGCCAGTGCAGGCAACCTGACTAGGAGTTTTTCCTTAGCACATGTATCTTATGATTGAGATATGTTTGCTTCTAGTTCTTGAAAACTTAGTAACCACTTTATACTGGAAATGTTTTATCTGTCCAGAAAGCTTTTGTCACCCATCTGATGTTGGTTCAAGATGATGACAATGTGTGTGATATTGCACTCAAAACAAATAAAAAACTCATTGAACTCCCACCCAAAGTCCCAAGCCCTAAAACAAGGAACACTGCCCCCCAGAGCCACTAAAGGAAGAGTCAAGATAGGGAGGCCCTACTAAGCTCAGTGTGAGGCAGATCACAGCATCCCTGAGTAAAGGAACAGAAACAGACAGCCTCCATTGTGCATACATGTGCATACAACATCAGAGCGAAGCTGCATTTAACCCAGCACCCCACCTCTGAAAATGACCATCACCAGGTTCATTTCCTGCAGATTAAATCACTTGGGTTTATGGGGGAATCCTATGAATTGTCAAGGTTTTAAAGGCTGAGAAGGTCAGGATGTCTCTCAGACAAGTTGCAAAGTTTGCTTACTGATCCATCACTTTGGACATGGTCAGCTGCTTCGATGGGATGGTCCAGACTTGGTCGCCCCACATAGACATCCTGGCTGTGTGAGAAGGCAGACAAGAGATGCAGGAGAGTCCGAGGGTTCACGTAGTTGTCATCGTCCACATGGCAAAACCATCTTCAAACAAAACAAAGCAAGAAATCATAGGGACAAAGAAATGAGTTACAGGTTTATAACTGAGTCTTAAGTCTTCCAGGCTTGGAGCAGAAAGTATTTCTTATTGTCCCAAATTACAGAATGGGAAAGATGAAAGTGCCCATAGATGCTAAACCTGCAAAGACACTGAAATTAATAACCCTTTTAGATTATAATCCTTTCCACCTTTCAGAGGATGCTTGCTTATAATCACTGCTTGCACACTGTGCTCCCTTTCCTCCACTCGTCCTTACATTTTAGCTAATACCACATTCCTTACTGGAACAGAGATGGTTACTCAAGTTTCCTGTGAGCACAGAACTGGAAGAAACAAAGTCAATCAGAACAATGTGTTTCACTTACTTTTGCCCAGATTCCAGGAATTTATCATATTCCACAGACATCTTGCAGCAGAGAGCTTGCCGGGTATGGACAGCAGAACAGTTGGTGTTGATCATATGATCCCCTAAAAGAATCAAGATCAGCCCTTTCAGGTTTGAGAAGCACGTGTAGTCAAAAAAAGACTACAAAAGAAGCGCACATTTGGCACTAATACTGTACATCTGAGGTGCACATGGGGCACACATGGACAAGAAACTGCTGGACAGGCAGGGCTCATAGGTTATGCATCTGGCATGCAAGCTGCAGAGGTCATAAAATTGTGTGAGTGCATAAAAACAAGTAAGGGTATATAAATAGTGTTATGAAATGTGTACAAAGGAAATGTCTACTATAACTTTGGACCACATAAACTTAAGCTTACTGACAAGAAGAAAGGGGGTGCAAACGTGAACCCAGTATTCTGGAAGTTCCAGGCATCTTCTCCAGGTGGCAAGTAGGGAGAAATTTTTCTCAGTTTTCTCCATCTTAACTTCCTTAATTGCTTGTACAGCATGAAATAAGATTTCTATTTTCTATGGGAGATATGGATTTCTATTTTCTTTGCTTTCTATGGAAGAAGCAAAACTCAATTATAACAGACAGTATGCACCTATGCTGCTACACAGCTCACCTGCTTTCAGGCGTAGCTCCTGATCCTCCCAGTCTGTGAATATAAACGTCTGTGGAAGACAAAAATGGAGTGTCCACGTTTAAGAACTTCAGATTCTAATTTTAAATTTGCTCTGTTTCAGTCAGAATTCAGAATGTTTTCTATGTCTGGGTAGTTTGTTTCATGGTATCCACTGGAATGGGGGAGGGAGGAGTGGTGGAGAGAACCCCAGCAACTTCAACCCCTGCCTTATTTGTTGCATTTTTCCAATACAATTTACACTCCTTGTCTCAGGGTACAGACAACTGATTTCCAGACAGAAAGGATTTTGGTCTTTTTTGGTAGTACCTCCTCTCTCTGGCTAGGAATCATCCACAGCTGACAAGCAGGTTAAGAAGAAAGAATGCAAGTCGGGGGGGAAGTGGCAGGTGGTTAACACTGTCTCGTTCCAGCTGCTGGAAATCCCATTAATATACTTGAATGGACTGAAATTCTGAAACAAGGGAACAAATTTCATGTTCTATAGAAAAACTTAGGTGGCTGAACTACTTAGTCCAAAATATCGGCTTAGTTGCATCATCACCATCTTGCATTATCATGTAGCACTTTCCACAGACACACAAAAATCAGCAAACTATGTTTGCTTGGACTACCGATCCCATATTGCAGGTAACTGGCTTAATCAGCCACGAACTCTTTAAAGAAGTACGATCACGCCAACCGTTTATATAAGACAACCTTCCACAGTCTTACAAAGAAAGGCGCTTTTAACACAAGCAAGAAAATGCTCAGAGAGAGTGCAGCGGCTGCCCTGGAAAGCGCAGGGCCGAGGCTACCTGTCCCTGCCCGCTGGCCAAGTCTCACCTGTCCCCTCGCCTGGGAGATCCAGGTTTGGAGGAGCAAGTCCAGCCGGCTCTTATGGTACTTCCTCGTGGTCTTCACCGCAATGAAGATGTCCTTCAGCTCTAGGCTCTCCCTGGCCGAGCTGCCGGCGGCCCCGAGGCGGCCCCTCCGCGCAAACTGCGGGCTACCCGCGAGGCCTCCGCCAGGGCCCC
>VZTN01015701.1:32907-61144 GCA_013400515.1 Erpornis zantholeuca | reverse complement strand
CCTGCTGGGCCTCGCCGCGCTCCGCCGCGCTCCCGCGCGGCGTCTGGGACCCCAGACCTCCGGGGACGCCGTGCGGCCTTCTCCTTGGGCTCCACGGGAAGGGAGCGGCTCTCGACTGGCCCTGGGCCCTCGCTCGCCCTTCCGTCGGGCCCGTCAGTGTCGCTTCCGCCGCCGTTCGCGAGTAGCAACGCTCAGCCGAGCATCCTCCGGCACCCGTGGCGTCCCCCGCCGCTGCGGTGGCCCCGTGTTTGAGTCCCGTGTAGGCAGGGCTGGAGTAGTCCCGGAGGGTACGGTGAGATGGCCGATGAGGAGGAACTGAGTCTGCAGCGCAGGGGAGAGCCCCAGGAGCCCAGAGCGGGTCGGCGACACTAGGTACCTGCGAAGGCTATCCTCTGCAAGTTTTAGCAGTAGTAATTCTGTGTCAGGGCACGGGACTTTGGGAAGTGAAGAGAGGATGAGGGACAGTTCAGCATCCAGCTCAGCTCCTTCATTCGTGACAGATCTGTACTGTACACCCTTCAGCAACAGGTCACACTTCTTCCTGCCGAGTACAGCAGGAGACTTCAGCTCAGGCACCAGTTTATCTGTTTGTGTGAGGCCTGGTGAGGTACCCTCAACAGAATACTCAGGGGAGTGGTTGTTATATTATTAGCTTTGTGAGTAGTTTTTAAGTCAACCTTGCATCTTCCTTCCAAAATAAAGAGCTTGAAAATGTTTGAGATGCTTGTTTTACTGGGACTTCCAGACCACTTGTGTTTTTCCTTGTCTGGGAGTTAAGTGAGAAATGCAGAGTGCAGCCTCTCATCGTAGCAAGACACAAGTTGTTCTGTTCCACCAGCTGGAATTGCAGCTACCTTTGTAATGGTGTTTTCTAAGGAGTCTGTAATTGAGTTTTTACTATGGTAGGCAAGCACAGCCTAAACAAACTAACCTTGGCACTTAGTGTTTGTGATACAAGAAAAGATAGAAGGTGGATAAAAGTGGGAAAAGTAATGGTCTCAGCATATGGTGAATTACCTGTTTTTATGCACAGTTTGCCTGAGTGGTGATCTAGACAATCAAAATTTCCACTGTGCCTGTCTCCCTCCCTCCCTCCCTCTCTCCCTTTCCTTCATGGGAAGGTTATTAAACTAGGAAACAAATGTTTTTATGCCTCACTTGCTTTTACTACAGATTTCGGGAGATTTCAGTGTTCAGATATGTATTTGGTACATGCCAGTTTGTGAAAGAATAAGACCCCCAGACTGTGGGTGAATGTAATTTTTAGAGATAGGAAATCTGGATCTGCCCTGTTCCTTTTCACAAAAAAACCCAACCAAGCAAACCGTCAACCCAGCCAAAAACCCCCCTCAATCTTTGATTTCTTAACAGACAGTAAAATCAGTAAAAATATGGAAATAATCTGATGTGTGTGGGGGCAAGGTGGTTGGCATTTCTTTTGTGAGATCCGCTTTTGCAATTTACACCAAATCAAGCGTTGCTTATATAATATGTGCACAAAATCAGCATTCTATAAGAAGACATTCAGCTAAGTTTTCCTCACTTTGAATGGGTAATTCCTAGGAGGACTGTTCAGCACCCTTTGACTAGGAGGAGACAAAGAATTTTGTGCTAGGAGACCAGTTTAGTTTGTGGAATGGGATAGTAAGCTAGTCTTACCTGGAATACATGCAGGGGCTGTAATGATACAGCTGTGCTGAAGTCACTGCATTGGTGTGAGTCATTATGGCTCAAAGCAGTGCAGGATATACTGGGAGAATAAAATTCTGTTGTTTCTGCAAAAGAGGCTCTATCTAAGCAATTGAAAACTACAGTAGGATAGTGTAACTAATGGCAGATGTCTGCAGTGCTGACAAATTGTTCCTTGCCATGTTGGAAACTCTGAAATTGCCATTCTGCAATCTGTTCTTTATGGTTTTAATACTTCTAAGAACTGTAACAGTTTTTGTCATTTTTGCCCCCCCCCTCAAATATTACTTCTAAGCATTAAAACAATTTTGAAAGGTTGTGGTGGGTTTTTTGGTATGTTTTGCCTGTTTGAACTTCTTGAGCTGACTGTTAACACCTGCTCTCACTCAAGGAAGAGAAATGGAATGCATGCCTCATATACTTTGTAGAATCAGATTTATCGACCCCTTCACTTTTTTGCTTGATAATTTACCAACCCAAATAAACTGCTCTGTGTGAATGCTAAGCTGTGCTGCTGCTCACGTTAGACCAAGCATCATGCTGACTGATGGTGTTGCTAGAGAAAAATCCTAAACATATCAAAAGACTGAGGAGTGCTTTTTCATTTTTAAAATTTAACATGTATTTAAGCAAAATAGATTTAACCACATAGTTATTTCCCACTCAAATATAATAAGCTACTTTTGACCTTGCTTTGCTATTTTAGGGTGCAGTGGAGCCCATGCAGATTGACGTAGATCCACAAGAAGATCAGCAAAATTCACCTGATATCAACTATGTGGTGGAGAACCCCACGCTGGTATGTACTGCTGAGGGCTGTGGGTACATTTCTTGCATGTGGTCTCTTCCTTTAAGAATTTTGAAAAAATCTGTTCTGAAAAATCTTAAAGCTGGTTAGTCTTAACAAAAAGCATCACAACTGAAATTTAAAAAAGGTAAATTGTAATGTACTGCATATTTCTGAGGAAATTGCTAATGTTTGAAGAAAGCAGACATGGACTAATCTTACTGATTTTTTATTTGAGTCATGTTGCCCTCTTTGAGGGGGTCAGGTCAGCAGGAAAACCTGTCTAGGTCACAGTGTAGTAGCCGATTTAGTGTGTCCATTTTCACCTTCTGAGGCCAGGTTTTGTTGGCAGGATTTGGAGCAGTATGCGTCCAGCTACAGTGGGCTGATGCGGATCGAGCGCCTGCAGTTCATTGCTGATCACTGCCCACAGCTGCGGGTGGAAGCTCTCAAGATGGCTCTGTCATTTGTCCAGAGAACTTTCAATGTTGATGTGTATGAAGAAATCCACAGAAAGCTGTCTGAGGCCACGAGGTACTAAGAGGTCATGGGAATCTGGGAAGCTGTCCTGTCAAAGTTAAGATTGATGTGCTACAGTGGAGGACTTTGCATATAATACCAGCATGTACCTTACACAAGTTGCCTTTGCCCTTAGAATTTAAGAGCAGTGAAATGTGTGTTCATGCTTTTTTAAAAGATAAAGCACAGAAGACATTATCTCATTCTGAAATCTTTGTGCTTTAAAAAGCTGCAGGTAGATATTGAGGTGAATTTAGTCCTTGCAACTGCATCAAATATTAATGAACATGGTTTTCCATAGGTAGATTATGGAGATGTGTTCTAGATGCTTTTTGCCTTCTTTTGTTTGGGCTTTTTCTTTCCCCCCACCTCTAAAAACAGGTTTGCTGTTAAGGATAGCCTTTGATATCTTGCTTATCCATCCACACTTCCCTTCTTTGCATTATTTTTGTTGCTATGCTTATTTGATGATTTCTTGTCTGTTTTGCATGGGGAGTCTTTACCACACGTGTAACAGTATGTTCATCCTAAGATCATTTGGATAATTTTGTGAAGTATTTGTAAATGTCTGTGATGCTTCTATTACTGTTTGCACTGAAGATTTTAGTTTCTTTTTTCCCCACTACCCTTATTTTCTCTCTGGTCTATTTTGTGTATGCTGTTACTGTTTGTTAGGGTTACAGTGCCAGGCACATAGCAGACCTCTGTTTTGAAACATTTTCAGCCTAACAGATTAATTCAAATACTTTCCTTTCAGAGAACTGCAAAATACACCTGATGCTGTCCCTGATAGTGGAATTGAACCCCCTCCTCTTGACACAGCTTGGGTTGAAGCTACACGCAAAAAAGCTCTTCTTAAATTGGAGAAACTCGATACAGATCTGAAAAATTACAAAGGGAACTCCATCAAGGAGAGTATCAGGTGAGATCCAGAAGGGTCTGATGGAGCAAGGAAGAGCATTTTGCTCCTCTATGCACTTAACATGGGATGTACACTTAGGTCAGTGTGTTGAGTTAATTGTTTAGAACAAACTGACTTTGTCCCTTTCTGAGCATACAGTTCATTGATGTTTTAATTCCCATCCTCCAGGAGAGGCCATGATGACTTAGGTGATCATTACCTGGACTGTGGAGACCTCAGTAATGCTCTCAAGTGTTACTCGCGAGCCCGCGATTACTGCACCAGTGCTAAACACGTCATCAACATGTGTCTCAATGTTATCAAGGTAGGAAGATTTGCAGGCAGTGGTACTTGGTGGCTTTGTGATACCTGCTGCGAAGTCACGCCCGTCCTTGGCTCTTGTGTCTGCAATGATGCAGCCATTTATCCATACCTACCCCACACTGTTTCTGGCTCTCTGCAGGTCAGTGTCTACCTCCAGAATTGGTCTCATGTTCTGAGCTATGTAAGCAAGGCTGAGTCTACACCAGAAATTGCAGAAGTAAGCCCCTGCTCTTTGACTTACATGAGTTTTCCATTTGTTTTCTGTTTCCAGAATTTGTAAAGTGATTTCTTCTTTTCCCCCATTACAACTTCTCCCACGATATATGTGTACAAAATCTGACTCATGGTCAAAACGGATACTTCCCCATCCTTAGTTTTGCCATATTTCCCTTTTGCCACTGAGATTTGTAAGTTAATTATCAGGGTGAAATATCTTGGGGACAGTTGTAAGCAAAATGGCTTTCATACTGCTTGCTCACTACTGCTTTGTTTTATGCTTTAGCAAAGAGGAGAAAGAGATAGCCAGACACAAGCAATTCTCACCAAACTGAAATGTGCAGCAGGTGAGTGAGTCCTTCAGCTTCTTGTACGGTTTGCCTGTCTTTCTACCTGTTAGCTGTCTATTGGGCTCTTGCATTTTTTTTTTCTCTCATATTTGAGACTTTGTATTTCCACACCAGACATGCAAAATTTAATGAAGCTGGTGAGATAGAACTGCTGGCTGGTTTTTGCCATCTCTTTCTTCTCCCTGAGTTTCTTCAGAGAGGATACCTGTGTGAGTCAACGTAGTTCAAAGGATGCTTGATACAGTCTGAGGATCTTGTTTTTCTTCAGTAGTGAAGGCACTAGGAACTATGTGGGGGCCTTTCCTACTCCCCAAATTTTTCAATTTTCCCTAATTTGTATACTGTCATATAAAAATGACTAACTTTTTCTGGTTCCTAGGCTTGGCTGAACTAGCTGCCCGGAAGTACAAGCAGGCAGCAAAATGCTTCTTGTTGGCTTCATTTGATCACTGTGATTTCCCTGAGGTGAGGACCAAGAGGGAGCTGTGTGCAGGTCTTGGAGGGGATGTAATTCTTTGAAGTATTAGGGTGTAAAATTCAGATATTCTTGGAGCATTCCTGTATAGTTTGGTGGTGCTGTGAACTGTGCTAGTTGTTTGGGGGTTTTTTTGTTTGTTTTTTTGTTTTTGAAGTCTTTGTTCTTGGCTTCTCTAAATGTTCTGCTCTAGATCACATAACAGTTACCTGTGAGATCTATAATTCTGTGTTGCTCAGTCAACCAAAACCTCTTGAAATTGGTGTCTGCTCTCTTAGCAGTGTTACTGCTCTGGCCCTGTCGCCCCACACAGGCAGTGTTAAAAGACAGCGTTCTCTCTCTGTGTGAGAGCAAGCTGAGTGCTTCCACTGCATATGATGAGGGCTAATCTCAGTGCATAAAACAAAGACCTGAGGTGGAAGACTTAATGCCACCCTTAGACCATTTTGGTAGTCAGTGACAGCTCTCTGTCTCTCTCTGTAGCTGTTATCTCCCAGCAATGTGGCTGTGTATGGTGGGCTGTGTGCCCTTGCTACATTTGACCGTCAAGAACTGCAACGAAATGTTATCTCCAGTAGGTGAGTGATGCCTTGAGTGGTTTGTATGTACTGGACATCTTTTGGAACATGGGACTTTGGTTATGAGTGGATTCTGGCAGGAGTATTCCTCATACAGGAGAAAAAGAATCACTGAGCCTTAGTTTGGCGTTAGCATTAAGTAGTGTTTCGCTGTCTAAAACAGAGTGGTTAATCACAGCTAAAATTTTCTTAGTATGTTTCCCACCCGGGTTAAATCCAGCACCTGCATAGCCCAGTCATGTGTCTCCATCAGTAGTTCATATGAGATATTAAATCGAGGGACACAGCCCTCTGTCAAAGGCAGCTATTAGGATAATTTGCCTTCATGTCTCCCCTTGTTCTGATGTTAATCATTAATTTAGTAATTATTAGTACATCTTGGACTGTAATTTAACTATGACATATAGAAGGTTAATAGAATTACGGTCTTTGGAAGAAACTGGATATTTGTGTGTCAAAGATTGAATTGCAGTGACACTGAATTCCTGTCAGCTAGATGTACTGAAGCAGTAATTTTAAATTGCTGTGGAAAAGGGGTTGTTACCTTTTTTTATAGGCTGGCTGTGAGATCCCAAGGTTTAAAAATCCATGATGGAGAATTGAGAGTGTGCCGAGTAAGAGAGTACATCTCAAAGACTTACCACACTCACAATAGGTTGTTTCTCTGAGAAATTGGCACGCTGTACCTAATGAAGGCTGTGCTTTGAAAGGAGACAAAAAGCTGGCCAGCACAGACTACAGTACAAGCACAGATATGGCATTTGTTTGCTGGTGATGCATCCTGATTTTGACCTATTCACATTTATTATTTTGTTTTGTGTGGACAGACACTTCTACTTCTTGGTTTATCAAAAGTCTTTCGTCCTCCTTCTTCACAGCCCCGATGCTGTGCTCTATCTCTTTGTGTTCCAGGCTCCCAGCCCTGCTGAAAATGGGCTGTCCCATTTACCCTCTAACACAGGTCTGTTAGAGGGTAAATTCTTGGAATCCTTGAATGATAGTGAGAGTTTTTAACCTTGCGCCTTGGAATGATGGGGTTATGGGGTATTCAAGTGGTGGGTTCCAATGTCTGATCACTGCTGTCTTTATCTGTAGCTCCTTCAAATTGTTTTTGGAGCTGGAGCCACAGGTTCGTGACATCATCTTCAAGTTTTATGAATCTAAATATGCTTCCTGCCTGAAGATGCTGGATGAGATGAAGGTGAGTTGCAGGAGCAACTAAGGAAGTTGCTAAAAGGACCCTAAAAGTTCGCTTTGCCTAGCCTTTTGTGAGAAGCAGTGATTGTCAAAAGTAGATACTAAATGTTCAGTTCTTCTCTGTTTTCTGTCTCCTGACATGGTGCATGGAAATTGGGAATAGTTTATTAGTAGAGAGAAATTATAAATGTTTTAAACATATTAGTAATTCTTTTATTCAGTCTTGTTTTATCATATTGTCTTGCTGTAGGTGTAAGTGTATACGCATAAATGTGTCAGAACACAGGAGTAATATATTTTTCCAGATTGCTTCTCAGTTTCTGATGTGATTTATTGTTTTGTGCAGGACAACCTGCTGCTAGATATGTACCTTGCACCTCATGTCAGGACACTCTATACCCAGATTCGAAATCGTGCCCTTATCCAGGTAATGGTTCCTGTCATCCCAGAGGTGGATGAAAGGGGAGATAGGCCATCTCTTTGCAATTGCTTTTCCCCTAGTTTCTCAGAAGGTGGAGAGTACCCTTGGCAAATGAATATTTTCTTCTTCTTAGTACTTCAGCCCCTATGTGTCAGCAGACATGCGCAAGATGGCCACTGCTTTTAACACCACAGTGGCTGCTCTGGAAGATGAACTCACTCAGCTGATCCTGGAGGGGCTGATCAATGCCAGAATAGACTCGCACAGTAAGGTGAGTGCATTTCAGCCATGGATTACAAACTGAACAGGTTTACTAAGATTAGAAACTCTCCATTCCTGAGACACTTGGAAGGTGCATTCATCTCTTGGGCCTGGTGTGTTCAGTAGGGGTGAGCTCCGTGTGACCTCAGGCTCCATAATGCCTTAGCTGTTTTCCTGCTGTGGAGCCCTGGCACAGCTCCCATGTACAGTTCTCTGTATTGGTTACAGATTCTGTATGCTCGAGATGTAGATCAGCGCAGCACAACTTTTGAGAAGTCTTTACTAATGGGCAAAGAGTTTCAGCGCCGTGCCAAAGCAATGATCCTGCGAGCTGCAGTCCTGCGCAACCAGATCCACGTCAAGGTATGGCTGTGTTAAACAGGGACTTAAAGGCACTGGGAAGATGTTTGGGTTTTTTTAAATTAAATTAAAACTGTAAAAGTTGGTGAATTGAAGATCCTGGAAGGAAATTAAGCTATTGCACGCCCAATTGGACAAATTAGTACAATAGTAAATACTAAATATATAAGGAACAGGTGTTTCTAGCCAGTACGTTAACCTGCTTGTACAACTCAATATCTCCTTTGGAGTTTATATGGTTGGGTTAATTCTGAATAATTCCTTTGGTCCAGTCCTTGATAGATATATCTTTCACCTTATTAACAAAGATTGTTTGAAGTAATTTTTTCAGCAGAGGAAGTAAAAAATGTATTAATTGTTAAGAGTATTCCTTCTGGGTTGCAGTTTGAAAAGGATGCCTTTAAGGAGATAAGGCCATCTGCACAGACTGTGTTAATTACTATAGTATATTAATCCCTGTGATTACTAAATGCCAGACAGGATTCAATGTCTGGGGCCAACAGCACCTTGTACATAGTAAATAAGAGTGGCTGAAAAGTTCTGGTTTGAATTTTTTAGGAAAAGTTTTTGTGAACTGTAGAAGTTCATCAGTAATGAACCTTGGGGTGTGCTGTCCCCCTGCTGCCATCCTGCTGTGCTTCACCTGTGCCTCATTTTGTCTCTCAGGAAGCAGGCTGCAGAATATTTACACATCACTAACTAGGATGTGTTTTGGTCTTGTTGCAGTCTCCTCCGAGGGAAGGTAGCCAAGGGGAGCTCACTCCAGCTAACAGCCAATCCAGAATGAGCACCAACATGTGAAAAACTTCGTGCACTACCAAAAGAAATGGTCCTTCAGAACTGTACCCAGTTTCTCACCCACTAACTGCTGAGCTTCACAAACTGTCCCTGTCTCCCTCACTCCTTGCTTGGGTTGAGACGGTCAGGGCTGGTGGTGGATAATATTCATATTCCAATAACTTCAATTCTCCTTGAAAAGAAATTCTTTTTAAAGGCAGCATCCCTGCAAATGGGTCATCATTTCAGCTTTGGTAGAAAACCTTCATTCTCCTTCCACCACTCCATAAAGAGCTGTCAGATTATTCATACAGATGGTGAGTGGAGAGTTTTTGAGCTGCTATTAGTCTTCTTGCTTTGAAACAAGAATAGTTAGTTGAATGGATAGGCATGATATAAGATGAATTTTGCTGGCCTGAAAGTACTGCCTTGATTTTGAGCAGTGCTGAACTTTCTGTTTTCCAAATAAACTTACAAGTGCATTGCTCTTAATTACAGAGCTAGAGTTCTGATGGGGGAGGAGATTTTGTCTTAGAGAATTTTCATCTGCACCAGAAGACATGGCATTGCTTCCGTGCATTCAGTCACAGGTCTTTATTTTAGGGTTTTATATTTACCTGCAGCCAGATTCTCTTTCTCTTTGGTCTCTATTTTCAAAGGACTGTTTTCTCCTGTGTTTCTCACTTGTGTGTGACCTGGCTTTGAGGTCGAGTTTTATCACAGCAGTAAATCGCTACTTCATGCAAATATTGCTGCTTGCCCAGTCTTACTGCCGTAGTGTGTGATGGCTTCCCCACATATGCAACAGTTGTTTTGGGTAGAATGGATAAATGCCATAAAACACCACTCGAGTCTTGTGGAAGCGCTAAAAAGAGTCAGTCTAGGTGCCCACTTTCAAGGTGCATTTATTCTGCTTTTCCTTTTATAAAGGGGTTAAAGGTGGCAGCCCAGGTGGGGGTGTGGGTGTGGGGGTGTGTGTTCTTCCTGTGTTCATGAAAGGAGATATGCACTGAATTTTCTGGAGTCACTGCAGCCTTGTATTCATCTAATCCATGAGGCAAGCTGAGAATTTTGCTCCCGCCCTGACTGATCTGGCAACTGACTACAGATGTTACTGTTAATGTGTTCATGCTTTTTTTAAAAAAATAAGTTGTTATATCTAGTGCATTAAACAGCAGGATTTAAAAGCTTCTGAGTATTTGGAGTTTTGTGTTAAAGTTGGGTTTTAGGTGTTTTGATTTCAAGCCATTGATTTTTGCGAAGCTTCATGATATTTTGTAGGCCATTGTGTTTTGCTTTCTGATATGGTTGGAGATGTAGCATGGATGAACTGCGAAGAAAATGCAGTTTGAAGGAACATTCGAACAGCAAAATTCTTGTAGCAAGAATAGTCTCTCCTGGCTTTCCATGCTTTTTATGACTTAGGTGCTGAAAATGGAAGCAGTAGTTTCTGTGAGGCCTTTGCTTACATTTGGCATGGAAAAATTCCCCCATTTTTGGGGGAAGAACTTGGTGTCAGGCATCACTAATGGCTAGTTTAGTGAGAAAGGCAAGTTGTGTCCTTGGGTAGATTGCTGTACATGCTTATAAGAAATGCAGGGAAAGTATTGTAATGCTTTCTGTTCATGCTGAAGGAAAGCTTTTCAGTCCTAAAATGCTACTCAAACATTCTCACTTTCTTCCCCAAATGGGCCAGTATTACTATTTATATGGAAAAGATCTTACACTCTGCTCTTTAGAAGATGGTTTTGCATCCCAGTGAGGTGCACCGTGCCAGGTGCTGTCTGTGCTTCCACTCTCAGGATTTTATTGACTGACATCTGTCCCTTGCTGGAGGATTTCTGCTGCCGGGCTCCTCAGTGGCCAGTGAATGTCTTGAGCTGACTAGAGTCTCTGTTCTTCCAGACACGAGCCGTGTCACACATCCCTCAGCAGTGACAAGAGACCCACAAGGTGCCACCAGTTCTGCTCAACAGCAGTTTCCAGCTCTGGCTGCGGCCTGAGGCCATTCTGTAGCGTGGGCAGAGGTGATAAGTTTTTGTCCCCCGGAAAAAATGCTTGCAGCCTTTTTGGGAGTGATCAAGCATTTCTCTTTTATTGCATTGGCATCGTGGACACTTTGTGCAGAATTACTGGCATGTAACTCTCCCCTTTAGCCTGTGAAAAGCTGCTGTTGCTTTAGGATCTTGGGAGTCAGGGCTGTCCAGGCACATTTCTTCTAGACATTGTCCAACACCTGCCTTGGTCCTAACTGCCTGCCAGTCCCAAACCCCACAAAAACCAACACAGTATGTATATAGTTCTAGGTAAATTGCATTCATAAATAGTTTCCCTCAGTAAAAATTACTCTTACCTTAAATTTTATGTAATTTTCCAAGTAATAAATGGGAAAATAGTGACCAGAATAGAATGAATTTTTAGTGATTCCCTGTGACCACCAAGGTCATTCAGTGGATGAAGTTTTGTGGGATTGTGCAGCATGTTGGTATGTCTAAGATATGATCAGAGGAACTTACTCATATGCATTTCATGAACTTGTGCAGCACCTTTTTGTTAAGGAAATGCCAGTGGGTAGGTCACGACAGGTTCCTCATGCAGTGCAAATCCTGCTTTCTTTACATGACCTTGCTAGGAATAAAGGAAAAATAGTTGGAAAGAACCTTGTTCTTTTGGCCAAGGCAGTTTTAATTAGCACAGTCACTCTCAGTGGTAATGTAGAAGCTGCCGTTAGATTTGTGTTAGAGTAGTTGGGGGTGATTGAATATTATCTGCCCAGAATTTGTCCAGCACAGTGGTCTGTGCTGCCAAGTTTTGCAGGGGGAGGTCTGTAAGAGGTGATTATGGACCATGGCTGGTGCAGCATCGTCTGAGAGCTGCTGTTGGCTGAAAGGCGTCAGCGGGTGAGGGAGAAAATACCAGCTCAGTCTTTGCCCCACGCCATGTGGGTGTGACCTGTACATCTCTCCTGGGACTCTACAGCAATGGTCTCAGCATTGTTCCATCCTCTGGATAGCTCCCAAAACTGCCACTGAATAAGGTTCTACTTCTGATACGTGCAATGTAATATAAAGCTTCTGAAAAAAATAAACGAGGAAGCTTTAATAATAGCAACTATGCTTCTGATGAAGACCCATTGTGTATTGGTGGAAAGTGCTTGTCAAGCATTGATTTATTTTTCTTCTTCTTTCTATTCACTTAATTTGACTATTTGAGATTCTTCTGCTATCTTCTTCATTACTCTTTATATGAAGTAGATAGCAGTGAGGCAGCAGTGTGCTGCACAGGACAGTGCTCTCAGTATTTTTTGTGACAGCTGAGGCTGAGACAAGTCAGTATCTCACTTCTCAGGTATTCCATCAGCTGTGAATTTGCATTAGAGTGAAAACCACCAAACTGGTGTGGAACTGAGTTCTGCTTCCTCTGATGCTGCTAGGGATTAGGGAAAGGATTACTTATACTTTGCAAATGAGCTTTGTACTTAAACGAATGTTATTTTGGCTTCTGTGTTCCTGTGGATCTCTGAACTTCACTCAGCATTTCATAGGGTTGCTGTGTAGCTTTAGATTCTCTCACAGGATAACTTGATCAGGCTAAATTAATTAGAAAGGGAACAGAAACTGGCTAATATAGGGCATGTCAAGCTCTAGGAGAAAATGTACAAGATTCAGTAATTAGAAGCTTGGTAAATTCATAATGCAATTAAGTTTCTTGACAGCAAAGAAATAATTCAAGCTTTGGCTTCAGTAGCGTTATTAAAGCTACAGACTGAAGGGCAGCTGCATTAGCAAGAGATGGTCTAATTCAAATAAGAACTCAAGTGGCAGGACCTGAAAAATCTGGCTTAGGTGGTAGATCAGGCTGGGTATTCTTTTAGTCCCTGACCCAACAGGTACTGCTGTTTCAGTTCTCTGAGCCTTCAACTCGAGCTTTGACTATTGTACTCCCTGTGCCTGTAGTTGCTATAACTGTGAACCCTCTGCACATAAAGTTTGTACCCCATAAATATGTGCTGAAATCTTGGTGTTTCAGTCTTTGTTTTGATGCACTTTTTGTCTTCAATTTTTTAAAAAATATTTTTCTCATATCTCATTTCATAACCTATTTGTCAAATAAAGGCAATTGGCTTTCTTTTTTGTCAGGTGAAATACCCCAACTTTTTCCTGTGTGCCTCTGAAAATAATTTAGATATGAGAATCTGTTTCCCCTCAAACCTGAAGACTGAGCATTTTCAGTATCATTCTACACTCAGGGCACTGCCTTTCCCTCCTCATACTCCATTAAAATGAAATCATGTATATCTCCTTAAGGGTCTGTGAAACAGAAACAAAACAGGCCATGACCTTGCCAAGGTGGCAGACTACAATTTTTTGATTAAACAGGATAATTAGTATATTGCCTAGCCTGAAAGTAATCCCTTGTTTGTGCAGGTGCAGGTGTGCCCAATATGAACAGTAATGAGCTTGGCTTTGCTCATGTTGTAATTGGGCCCCTGAGTTCACAATAATTGGTTAGTGAGCCATGGATCACCTGGACAGCTTTGCCTTTAGTAACCCTAGTAAGGCTGGCACCTTTCTGACATGGCTGTTGAAAGTTCAGGTTGAACCCATTACCATGGTGATTTGTAGCTGGATGCACAGAGGTGGGTCTATGTTGCAGTGCCAGACTGAGCCGTTTTCCAGCCCTGCATCAGGAGTGTGGCAGCCTCCAGCCGTGCCATGGACAGGAGCAAGCAAGGTAAGGTCTGTCTGCATTTCTGCATTGTGCTTGTTAAGAAATGCCTTGGGATGGGGGAAGGGACAAATATACCTTAAATACTAATTCTTTATAGAAAGGTGTCCAATTATTATTCTCAAGCCTAAGGCCCTTCTTCAATTTAGAAGCCTAAAGCCAACTTGATTGTTCCTTCACACTGGTGATTTTGTGATGAGACTGTACTCGTGAGAGGGAGATGTCATCTAAAATTGCACTGTGTGGGTAAGATGAGCCAAATCTCTCACTCAGCCCCAGTTCTCTTGTGTTCGAACTGGCTGTTTTGCCTTTTTGGACTTCATAAATTTTCTCTGGCGCAGTGAGCAGGAGAATGATTGAGCTTTCTGATATTTTTGGGACTTGGCAAATGTGAAGAGGTTGGTTAAACAGTTTCAAATTCTAGGATAATGAATATTTAGCTTTTTTACTAGAAGAGGGGGGAACAGACCAGGGAACTCAGAACACTGGACAGCTTTAGCATGTATGCCTGTGCAAGGGAAAAAGTGGACTATTTCCACAGGAGGTGGGAGAGGTGGTTTCAAGTTCCCATCTTTAAAGAAGGCATGTATTGACCTGGTTCTGGTTTTGTCACACATCTCAGAATTTATCAGATGGGAAGGACAAATGATCACATAATGAAGTGTGAGACCTTGAGCAGGGAAATGTTCACGGACTTGGTTCCAACTTCCCACACATTTTTAGACAATCCTCTCTGTTAAGATATAGATTTCATCATCCCCCAACCTTTGGCTCATGGAAGACGGTTAAGTTTCATCATACTGTAAGAAACTAATAATTGTTAATGTAGATATAGTAAGATCTTACAGTTTTACATTCACATTTTCCAAGTACTGCTGCATTCCCTTCTGCATGAAAAATGTGGCCTACTAAAATGCTAACAGATATGACACATTTTCTGTTAGTGAGGAAGTCATTGACATTCCTATTTTTTGCGTGCCCTGAAGGTTGTTCTAATACAATAAATTTAGTCCCCAGTATTAAAAGCAGAACGTGAAAGGTTAATAAGCATATGGGGGAAGAGTGTTAATGGCAGCTTACAGAACTTGCCTGCAGCCAATGCAGCATTTTCAGTCTTTAAAATACAGCATGAGAGATTTAATTGCATCTCTTTTATTTCAAATGCAGGATAATTCCCTGAGTAAGCAGTTTTTTACTTAAATAAAACTTTTCCAGAACGTAATCATGTGGAACAAGTTCACGCAGCTGCAGTGAGCTGGAGATGACACATTCTTTGGCCCAGGGAAGTAGTGGTCTGGCAGGAGCTCTTGGACTTCATTTCCAAAGCTTCACCCTGTATTGTCACCAGCCTCCTTCAGCACTGCTGTCTCCCCCACCTCTGTGTCTCCTGTCTGACTGATCTCTGGGGTTTGAATTCCTCTTTGATTGTGCTGCCATGAAAGGGACTTTTCATACTTGGTCTTAAAAAGTAATCCATGACCTGAAAAAGCAAAGGGGGAAAAGACCCCAAATCAATATCCTGAAATGAGATGACTACAGTGGTAAACAGAATACCTCATTCTTTATAAAGAATGGGTCCTCACAGACTGGAAACTGCATCCCAAGGCTCTGAAGCAGGAGAACTAACGTAAACAGAAGGAAGAGCAGTCTTTTAAAGTGGTACTGTAAACTTTTAGATAGCTATGCATGTCGATTTTAACACTCACCTACACCCCATAACCCAAAGATTAAATTATTGAATGGGAGATGAGAATGTTTGCTTCATGCCTGGTAAGGCCAGGTACACTTACCTGGACAATCTGCGGTCTCCTTGAATGCTCTTTTCTTACAGCATCCTCGGCACATGTTAAACACACATTTATTACCCTGTGTTGGGATAGTGGTATAAAGAAGCTTGTGTCAGTGAAAGTAAAATTATTGTTTACTATAGTAAGTAACAATATAGCTCTGTACTTTCAGATCTTAGGGAAAAAACCATGTACTCAGTCTAATGAGGTCATTGGGGGATATCAACTGTTTGCCATAACATAAAGAACAAAAAAACTCCAACCAAAAAAATCCACATTCACCTTGTGCAACCCACATAGCCTGTTGGGCAGCCCGAGTTACCCACCACAACCAGGCACATGCCAGAGGCCCTCTGCAGCAAGCACGAGCACATTTGGTTGCTTGTGAGCTTGTTCTAGTTCTCTGCAACATGAAACACAATGCCTGACCTGTGCCACCATCTGCAGCTATGCCTAAATATGTTAACACCAGAATTACTTCCCTACTTGCATCTTAAAATACACCTGTGTATTTATTAAAGTCAAGGTATGATTAGGGACAGGAGCAGCTGAGTCTTGGCTAAATGATGATGTGGCTATATGAGCCTGGGCCTCTGGGGTGCTTTGCTCACACACATTTTAGAAAACGGGGGTGATGTTGTTGAGCATAGCTCCCTCCACACCAGTTAGGAAATCCTACATGTTTAAGGGAGGCTTGAGTTCCTTCTCCTCCTCCTTCTTCCTCTCCACCCCTCCACACTGCCCCCCCCCCACTCACATTCCATGACATAGCTCAGAAACACATAATCTAGGGGGAAAAAAAAATAAATTACAGGACAATTCAGATTATTTGAAGAGCTGCCTGCAACAATACAGTGATGCGAGAGCAAAACAAAAATAAGCTAAGCCCTGCTGCAGACACCCCTGGTTTATGCACCAAGAGATGTCACCTGGATTAGCTGTGAAAGAGGATGGCTTTGAAAGCAGCCCAGGCCAGTACTCACTCTTTTCCCTGTAATGAACACAGCAAAAAAAAACCCCCATTTTCTTCAGTAGCTGCAGCTTCAAACTGAGCCTCAGCTGGCTTCCACTGCTGCACTGCGGCAACAGGGAGCAACATCACATGCAGGCTCCCGCACCCTCCGAGGTGTAATGCTAATTTTTAAGCTAGAAGACAAAATTGCTTGCATCTTATGCCCTGCTTTACAGGTATATTAGCAGCAATAAATACACTCTGCTCACACAGCTCAGCAACACCACCCTATCAAGCAAACAGCTATGTTCCCCAAGGGAAAAAATAAACCAACAAAAGCAAAACAAACTCTTTGCAAATATCAAATATTTGAAATTTCAATACAGAACCTGTAAACCAGCTGCCTCATTTCACATTGCTAATAGTGAAAGCCAATGTTAATCTGCTGCAAAGGCAGAATGGAGGATGAGGAGGTGTTTATGCTTATTTTGATAAAGGCAGAGATCCAAACACAACACAAACCAGAGCTGTAGGTGCTGCCTGACATTTACTATACTAGGATGAGAGTTACAATATTTTTATTAGTACATTAAGAACCACACCAGTTATTCAAATTTTCACTTTGCAGAAAAACTCCACCCACCACTAACCATAGCAAGAGGTGGTTTGTTTTTCATTTCACAATAAAATACATGTGTCAAACGTGTGGAATTTTGGAGATTTGTTCCCGAGATGTCTTGGGAAGTTCAATTAACTCACTCAACTGTCTTAACAATAAATACCCTCAGCAGCAGTAAGACTGCACTTTTTTTGGAGAG
Source organism: Erpornis zantholeuca (assembly GCA_013400515.1). Lineage (NCBI taxonomy): Eukaryota > Metazoa > Chordata > Aves > Passeriformes > Timaliidae > Erpornis > Erpornis zantholeuca. The sequence continues at coordinate 44,004 of VZTN01015701.1, read as the reverse complement.
GAAGGCAAATTCTCTCAAAGAACCTATATATGTTAGGGATTTTTGTGCAGCACCTTCAACCTCAGAGATTGGATACAGTTAAAAAGGTTTTGCCCAGGTATGGACTTTCCTTCACACACACACACTTACCAGCAGGACTTGGCATGGCAGGTGTGCAGGGCACTGGCAGGGACCTACCTCAGGATTTTGAATAACAGAATAGAATCATACAATAGTTTGGGTTGGAATGAGCCTTTAGAGGTCATCTACTCCAACCTCCTGCAAAGAGCAGGGACCTTTTCAACTAGATCAGGTTGCTCAGAGCCCTATCCAACCCGACCTTGAATGTTTCCAGGAATGGGGCATCCACAGCCTGTCTGGGCAACCTGTGCCACTGCCTCACCATAAAAAAATGACTTCTAATCTAAGGCATATCTAGTCTGGATCTACTCTCTTTTACTTCAAGCCCATCACCCCTTGTCCCACTGCAACAGGCCCTGCTAAAAAGTCCATCACTGTCTTTCTTTTAAGTCCCCTTTAGGCACTGGAAGGGGCAGTGAGCCTTCTCTTCTCCAGGCTGAACAACTCCCACTCTCTCAGCCTGTCTCCATGCCAGAGGGGCTCCATCCCCCTCTCATCTTTGTAGCCTCCTCTGGGCCTGCCTTAACAGCTCCATGTGTCTCCTGCACCAAGGGTCCCAGAGCAGGATGCAGTACACACCACGTGGGGGTCTCACAAAAGCAGAGTAAAGGCACAGAATTCCCCCAACCCTTGACTTGCTGCACAGGCTGCTTTTGATGCAGCCTAGAACACAGGTGGCTTCCGGACTGTGAGTGCACATTGCTGAGTCATGACCAGCCTCTCATCCACCAGCACTCCAAAATCCTTCTGGGCAGGGCTGCTCTCAATCTGTTCATCCCCCAGCCTGGATTTGATACCCCGATTGCAGAATCTTGCACTTGGCCTTGTTAAACCTCAAAGGTTCCCACAGGCCACTGCTTGAGCCTGTCCAGGTCCCTCTGGATGTCCCTGCCCCTCAGGTGTGTCACCACTCCATTCAGCTTGCAGATGTGCTGGAGGCACTCTTGATCCCACATCACTGATGGAGACACTGAACAGCACCAGCCCCAGTACACACCCCTGAGGACACCCCTCGTCACTCATCTCTATCCAGACATTGCACAATTGACCCCTAGGTGGCCATTTAATTTCCATTTAACACAAGTGCTTTTATGGACACTTATAATGACTTACCTTAGGGTTTCCACATTGATCACATTTTGCATATTTGGCTGAGAGAGAGAGAGAAAGCTGTTTTCAGCAATTGTACTTTTATGTGGAAGAAGTAAGTTAAAATATCAGTACCAGACAAAGCTTGATGCTTTTCTAGCCAGAGAGTCTTTTTGAAATGAAAATACAGTACCTCAAATAACAATGCTAAGGTAAAGATACATTGCATTTTTAGGTGCCTCTAAGCTAAATCCAAACATAGAAAATTTTAATCCTCAAATCAAGCATTAAACAGGAGGACATCAGCTTAAAATTCATACAAAATTTCCATTTCAAATGCCAGTGACAGCTACAATTCAGTTTGATCTTAAAAAGATGCTTAGAGAGAATCAGTGATCTACTACTTTGATCCTTATTTCCTTTACTAGTGAACATTATTTGAATCACATTTCCTGCTATTGAAATTTCCCAACAATTCCCCCTCTTTTTCAAGAAGTTTCTACAAATACACAAGCAAGGAAAATTCTTAATGGCAGTTTATGTCAAAGGTGGTATCCATATCCAAAGCTCTCCATACATTTATGCCAATAAATGGAACTTACGTTTTAAAGATGGATCAAAGCTTTTATTTGGATTTCTTAACTTCTTTTTTTGTTTATTCTTTGACAGAAGCTCAGAATTTCCATCCTCCTCTTCTTCCAGGGCACGTTTCCCTCGCACACCTTTTTCAGTTCCACTGTCTCCATTCTCCCTGCATCTCTCCTTTGGCCTGAAACAGTGCATTTCATCGTAAGGTGGCTGGAGGGAAGAAGCTGTTCCCTGACCATTATTTTGGTTTACAGAAATCTGGGTAAACCATAAACATTTCTGTCATGGCTACAAGGAAGTGTCATTGCCCTTAGAAGTGGGATAGAAAAGCCTAACTTTTTTGGTTAACACTGGCAGTTAATACCAGACACACTAAGAGATGTATCACTTGGAAAGCCAATTAAAATTGGCCAGTGTAATTAGGCACCTGTTATTCCCAGGCTTTACTTAAACATTTTTTAAAGTATTTACTTAAGTATTAATCTTGACACACTTATTCTCTTCTTCAGCCCAATTTTCAGCAGAAGGGGAATAAGCTATCTGCAAAACTTGCATACATTGCAAGCATCCTTTCTAGAATACAATTTAGTTCTCATCTTTGCTACCATAGCAGTTACCAGCAACATTCATGTTGCATGTAACAATAAAGCACTGTCAGGTAGCATATTTGCTACACATCAGGTTCTTGTTCTGAGCTGCAGTGGGATTCCTGATTTTTACTTTCCACAGCTAGAGAAATTTGAGGAGGATCCAAAGGAGAAGATGCAAACAATGAGCAACATCCGCACAAACAAAGCAATAACTAGGAAAAAACCAAACCAGAATAAAAATAATCCAAAGTCTTAACTTTTTAAAATGAAGCTCCTAGAACAGAATCAATGGCTGATACTGATGGTATGGGTGGGAAAGACCTATGAGTGCCTGTAAGTATCAAAATATGTAACTCACCCTGGCCTGATGTATGGCTGACAGATCCAGTGGAAAAAAGGTAACCCTTCTTTTGGCTTTTCTCCTTCTTTCTGATTAGCTATTTCTTCCTGCAGCATAGAGTTACAGTCAGTTTTCCTGGAGCTGTCAGGAAATACACTAAATAACACTTCAAACTCCAGGAAATCAAAAACCGAAATTTAAGCTAACAATTACTGACAGTCCCATATAGGCAAAAAAACCATCTACTGAGACAGATGAACTGAAGCACATTTGCAACTCCTAAATCAACTTTATCCCACGTAAAGTTGTCCAGGCTTAAGGGGATGCTACTGTAGTAAGCTACCAATATCAAGCTTAGAAAGCCACAAAGTCCCAGAGAAGTGCTTAATGGATGTCAACTGCATGACATCCTTGGTACATTCCCACCAAGTGCAGGCAGTGCTGTTCTGGGACATTAGGGCCCATCTTGGTACCTGGCATCGCAGTTTCAGCTCCCTGTTGACATCTACAATGCCCTCTAGAGTCTTCACTTTTGCTAATTCTTCACGCAGCTGCTGGTGAACTTGAAGCCTGAGGCAAATCCCAAACATCAAGTTATATTTAGACTGAGATCAACTAAAAATAACTTTATAAAAATATTTTACACATTTTTCCTGATGCATTTGCCTTTGGTGGAAGCTTATGTTCTTCCTTGTAAGTCCAGAGAAAAGCACATATATCTCTCTTCTAGATAAATACTTGGCAGACAACCAAGGTACTTTGACATAAGCTACCACAAATTTTATCAGCTGCTTCTCAGTAACTACCCACAGCCATGCTCTTACTCCACGATAAATGCAACAGCACTTTGCCTCACAATGAACAAGGAGACAGTTAACTTGTGTTTGCCATGAAGCGTGTGTGTGCATCTGGGCAATTACGACACGGCCACTGCTGTGCTGTGAGCTCCCGCCCCAGCTGATCTTGTGGCAACTTGTTCATTCCCCATGCACTGTTTCACAGATATGAAGTGAAGGGTAAAGGTCTCAGCCCACACCCTCTCCAGCCAGGTCCAGGAAAGAAAACCTTGCAGCATACTCATTCCGGCCAAACAAATCCTTGTCCAGAAAATCCAGACACTTGCTAAGCAGGATGAGCCCTGAAAACATTAAGAGTTCTATGGAAATACTCACGTGTGATGCCAGAGCTTGAAGAGATGAGCCCTAACATAAGACAGTGGACAAGGGTACTTCCGCACTATCTCCAGATACTCCTCAGCCATCTCCCACACCAATGGATTCCGGCCCTCAAACAAAGCTGGGTTATGAAGATTACCTTCTAGGGAACAAAAAGAAATACTCAAACTTTCATTTCAGGATTGAAACAAAGGCCAAAATCTCTGCTCTGGAGTTTGATCATCTCTTTTGTGATTCTACAGCCACAGACACATCATCCACATACTCACAAGAGGAACACAGGGTCCGTGTAACTCTAGCTTGACCTCGGGATACTACATTTCACTATACAATTCCTAATTGCGCCAAACAGCTCATACCTAATAAAAGTACAATTTCTAGAAAGGCATCTAACCATGACACAAGGACAGAAAATCAATTAATAAATAGGGAAATCACTGCTTTTATTGCCCAATGGTTAAATACTGAAATGACAGGTGTCTTGCCTTATGTCTGTATTGATATTTCTCTGGCCTAAGTTCAACAATACAGCTTCTTGCTGTGCTTTTCTCTACTGGCTTCACAAGCCTTTTGTTAACAAGTATTTTCTAAAACCAAGATTCTACAACCCCTCTTTAACTGTGTGAGTGATTAGAAGCTCTTTTTGATTTCTATACTAGCTCTTCTTCTAGGAAGTTATATCAAATCTTTCTTCTTACAACCCAACATGAACCACCTGCAGGAATATTAATCTGCAGATGCACTTAGTTCATTGAGAACCATTCAAAAACTGTTCCATTGATAAACAAATGTCTCAAAAATATTCCAGGACAACAGGAGCTCCGTATGCCTTTGTGAAGTAATTAGATTTGAGCTGTCTAGTCAATGGTACTGCAAGTCCAACGTAACATTTCTTACGAATTTTAAGTTATTCCTGGTCCTGGTATGAGATGGCCAGTATAAGAGGAGGGAGAACGTCCACTCAGCTGTCAAACAAAGCTGTTCACCAAGTCAATCTGATATAAGTTTTTAATAAATGCATACGGGGCTGCTAAGAGAAAAAGAAACAATTCGTATTCCCATCTGTTATGATTAAATGTTCATTTTCTTTACCTGCACTCATGACGCCATGTACTCCTGTCTTACGGATACATTCTTCCACATCGCTGAGACACTGGATGTTTCCATTTGCAAATACAGGAATGTTTACAGCTTTTCTATACCAGTGAATAAAACAGATGCATAAAATTGAAAATTAGAGTCAACCCAAAAATTCTTCTCCGGTCACGCGAATTCACTTGCTCTTCAATGCCACTGTACACTCTGCTTAAAATCCAGAGTCCTAGCAGGAATTCAGTAAGACTGGTACTGCTCACTAACCTTACAGCTTGAATGTGCTCCCAAGATGCCACGCCAGCAAGTGGTCCTTTCTGTTCTTTAGTACGGCCATGCACAGTCAGCAGCTGGAACACAAAATTACATTTACTTTCCATGTGTATGAACCACTGGAATAAATCCACTGACAAAAATTTCCTTTCACCCCTTACACTTCATGGATGCCACTGAGTTCCTGCTGCTATTTCAACAGTGCAGAGTTTAGCAACACAGAAGGATATCGGCAGCTCACCTACCGTGGCATGGTCTTAGCCTCCTTTCATCTTGCTACTCCATGGCATGACAAGATTGTATCATGGGAGAACCTATTCATTTCCTTTTGCACTGGATTCCATTTGTGATTCACTTTGGAATTTGTGATATATTGATCTAGCTTTCTCCTCAGCAGAAGGTCCACATACTATCAGTACTGTCTCTAACTATAGACCATCTCTTCCAATTTAACTGGAGTTAAATCCTAGAAGGGTGCCTATTTCTTCTAATGATACCTTTTGATACCCTTTTTACTCTACAGTACTGTGGATTTCATGCATTCACAATGCCTCCTGCAGCACTATGTGAAGACTGAGATGCTCAACCACAGTGAAGGACACTGCACAGTGCAGTGATTACAAGAGACTGAAATGATCATGTCTTCTGTACCACACTACTGACCTGTGGCCTAGGACTGCAAATACACAGAATCTGTCTGCATCCTGTTCACTCTGACTGCAAAATAATGCGGCCGATTCATCTCCACAGTATACCAAGAACTGGTCATCAGATACTTTGAACAAAGATTCGTGGCCAGTACAAGAGTAGAGGGAGCAGCTGCCTTCTTACCTGGCAGCCAGCTTTCTCCAGCATCTGTGCATACTTCACTGTCTTGTCAATGTCTGGGAAAACGCGGATTTTGCATGTGATGGGAACAGAGAGCTTCTCGTTAGCCAGTAAAACTGAGAAAGATTGAAAAGACAGGTAAGTGGGCTGCACAATGCTATGAAAAGTGTCTGCTCTCCTCGAGATCTGATACTGGGTGTGGTATGAAAAAAGCCTGAGAAATTAATGCTATGCAGTTCTCACAGCTTAGAAAATCAGCAGTGTCCTCTGCAATCCTTATTGCATAATTTAATCACATAACAGTAACACAAACATGAAGCACAAAATCTTCACCCTAACAAGGTGGTATAAAGTAGTCACCCATGGAATAGCTCTAACATTTCCACTGCATCAAGCCTTCACTTTCAAAGACCACCCCCTCACAACTTAATTATTGATACAAGTTTATTATCATCACAGGCTATTGTACTCCTCCAATATTTAACACTTGCTTGTCTACCTTTCCTAGAAAAAGTACTTCACTTCTTTGCAAATTATCACCCAAATAATCATGATAAATAGAGTCTTATCCATGGCACACAGAGGCTTATCAAGTGAGGTAGGCTGTGGATGCAATCAAATAGTAAATGTCAGTTATAGAGTCGGGCTGAAATCTAGAACAACATGTTAAACTCCCAGTCTTACACAGTACATGGAATCACAAAAATACTAAAAAGAGAGTTAACGAAGAGAGCCAACAGGAAAACGCCGAGTAATGGTGTGACTGAAATTCTCTTCTCTTCCAGAGCTTGGATATAAAATGCAGGAAGTCACCTTAAAAGTCTTCTAATCCAAATCCTACGAGCTCTAATGATAGGTACTTCCTGTCACCATTTCAAAGGAGCAAGCAAGGTGTATACAGGTGCAAGCAGAAAAGAGTGCTCCACCACTTTAAAGGTGGCTGGGGAAAGAAGCAGGAAGAGGACAGCCTAAGACAACTCTTTTACTAGACAGCCTGAGTTCTCTTCATACCTTGTGGCTATTCTGATTTGCATTATTTCTCAACAGCCACATGCTGGGCAAGGAAGCACTGTCTGTCTTCCAGGTTCTCAGCAATGTCTTTGTGCCAAACATCACTCAAAATTCCCCAGACTACCAGGAACGCAAACAGAAATAAGACTCTCTATATTCACGCTCCCAGCACTTGCTTTGAAATGGGGTGAAGGCACATTCTCAATTCTACAAAATGACCAAAACTTTGCTTTTTATATCAGTTACAAATGTATTTCTTAAAAAAATGTGATACTATTCACAACAGCTATGGATAGCCTGAAAACAACCTTACATAAATTAGGAGAAGAAAGGCGTAATTTTCTATGCTGTGGACAGAAAGAGTACATGGAGTTGATCAGCAAGGGCAACTGTGGCTTCAAGCAGAAACACGACTCTTGGTACCTAAGAACTTCAAAGTGAAAAATTAAGCCACTGGGACTTTTACTGCTTCTAGAGTTGGAGAGCCACTAAGCTATCATGTGAGACTGGAACTTAACTGACTCACTTTCACCTGAAGTCTGTTTCAGGTACAAAAGTCTTTTAGCAGATCTAGTGTGAGTTTGCAGTTGGAATTTAAAAAAACGAATAAACAAATAAAAGAAAAGAATGCAACCACCCCTTTAAAACCCAAACACAACTCTGCCCAAAGAAACATCATGCACCTGCTTTCCCCCAAAACCCCTAACCTCCTCTCAGTAATTAGTTCATCCTATTCCCTCTCGAAATACTTACTCATTCTCTGAAGAAGATCCCACTCCTCTTGTAGAAATGCTCCATAGTGACCTATGATAAAACAGGATATGACAGACTTGTGAAGAGAGTAAGATCCTGAAGCACAGTTTTCATAAACACTCACAAAGAAAGATCCAGACACTCATATGCTTCACTGGCAGAAACAGAGTTGCTCTGTCCTGCACCAACTGGAAGATTCGGATGATTTTGTTCTCCCTGCCACCCTGGATTTACAGGATAAACAAGGAATTCCCACACCCTACTTTCACTGGTACTCCCTAAGGCTGATATGTTGACACTGGCAGCTCGAAGTCCAACTTCTAAGGGTTTATACCAGACGCTTAATAAATCCCATTAGGACAAAAGATGATCAGACTGAAAGATCTATTTGCACCACTGATCATTTCCTATTAGTCTTTGAAAGATATTTTAGAAGAATGGGCAGTTACTGAACAAATCTCTTCTCAACACCTTAACTGATAAAATTTTCAAACGCTGGTTCTGGTTTTCAAACATGCGGTACCTAAGGAATTCAGCGCGTGTCATCCTCTTCTACCCTATTATGAAAAAATTCTGTGCAAGCATCAGGGAAATAGGAGATCCTAAGTGTCTGAATGATGTATTTTTAAGTGCAGTTTTTCAAAAACAGGCTGTTTGAGCAACTGAAATCAGAAAGAAAATCAAGCTCTTACTAAAAATACTGTTTCTGAAGGATATTCTAAGCACAGGAGCTGTCACTTAAGAGAAATTGGAATTAATTGTATCTAATTTTTGCTTTAGGTACTACAAAGCATTACCTGCTACCCTATTGGGTATAACTAAGTCTGACTTCAGCAGTACTGCAGCCCCTCCCCAAGGCTTGATTTGGCACTCTTGATATTTTACTGCCAGCATTCATATTTGAAACACTATTTGCCATTTCTCTGCTTATCCAGGGTTCAGATTTACACGTACCTCTTTTTGCAATCATTTGGGGGCAACCCAAATTTAGGTCTATGGCATCACAGTAATCCTGGGCCAACAGTGCTGCTTGGACAAACACTTCAGGATCATTGGCACAGAACTGTGAAAACCAAAGAGAAGTGGAATAATCAGGCAATAGCTTTCTTCAAGTCCTGACAACACATTATGATGTATTTATAAAGTAACAACCTACTACAGAAAAATATGCACAGTTAATAATACCAAACCAAAAATATTTCTCAAAATGATCAAAGGAAGCCATGTGATGTAATTGTTTTGGATTTCAGTAAAGCATTTGATACTGTTTCTCACAGGATCGTTCTGGACAAAATGTCCAGGCCACAGCTAGATAAACACATTGTGTGAACAACTTAAAGGGTTAGAGTGAGTGGGATGATGTTAGGCTGGTCACGATGAGGGTTCTGCAGGGCTCCATCTTAGGCCCAGATCTCTTTAACAGCTTCATAAATGACTTGTAACCTTGCTGAGGATACTAAATTGGGAGAAGCTGTGGACTCCTTGGAAGGCACAGAGGCCCAGCAGAGAGACCTGGATAATCAGAGGGCTAGGCAATCACCAACTATATAAAGTTTAATAAAGACAAGCAGCATATCCTGAGCAGAAGGTGGTACTTAAACCCTACAGCCCTACATGTTATGTCAGTCAATTATGACTGACACCAACTAAAACCAAAAAAATCATTTGCTATCTCTGAGATGACTGAAAATGCAGAAAGCCTCTAACCATGCCATATAATGAGAATTTTAGCACAGTAAACAAAGTCTTCAGAGCAAGCTGAGCTCAGATGTACCTCTGCCTAATCTAATTCTGAGACTCTGTGACCAAATCTGTAAGGACTGCTGCACAAGATCAATCCAATGATTAGTTAGTTCTGTACTTTATGTCCAGTAGTGGCCAGTGAGAAAAAGGGTAATACAGCAAGCTCACAGCAACTGATCGTCTTCAGGTAGTGCCATCCAGAACACACATCTTACTGAGCTGAAGATCTGTGACATAGCTTTCTAAGATTACTTGAATTTCTGCCACTTGTATTTTTCTGTGTCAAAAGAAACTACCTCCCACAGAAGAAGAATGTACAAAATGCTGAGATTAGCTCCGTTGGTTAGAGCATGGTGCTAATAACACTAAGGTTGTGAGTTCCATCCCTGTATAGGCAATTCACTTAAGAGTTGGACTTGATGTACCTTGTGGGTGCCTTCCAACTCAGAATATTCTGTGATTCTGTGAAAGCTGTACTGAGACAGATAAAAGGCCAACACCAAGATGTCTAGTAGAAGCTTAAGGGCTTTGGAAGCAGGATGTGTGTTTGTTGCACCTAAAGACCCTCAAGTGTTTTCCTTCATTTGCTTTCTTAACTCATGTAATCTTTCAGAATCCAGTATATCCCACAGTTACGAATTCCGCAGTTTAAAACTACCACTATGCTTACTTCTTTCCCATTCATTATCTTCCAGCCAGTAATATTTCCACAGGCTTCTCTTATCTCTCCCCTCAGTCAAGGGAGACACTTCTTTTCCAGGGTAAAGACTTCTCATCCATCTAACTGACCCACATGTGGAAATAAGTAATTCCTTTGCTCATGACAACTGTCTTTCCCTGCATTATTCTCCAGCTCCATAAGCCACTTTCCCTCTTTGGGATAGAGTGAAGTACCCGAACATCACAAAGTAGTTCAGATGCAGAAGCAACACATACTTTAAAGTCTGTCCTATCTTCCTTGTATCCTTTCTCTATAGCTAAACACTGAGCTCAGGACTTCAGAGAACTACTCAAAAGGCTGTGATCCTCCTTTAGTGGTACCAGATCCGGGACACACCCTGACTCTACAAGACCAACTGTAATCTGTCTCTAAAGATGAGGTGCAGGAAACGGAAACCGTGTGCGAAGTCCGGTGCTCCAGGCCCCTGTGGTTATGACAGCAAATCCTATGCTATACATGGGACAAACAAAAAAACACGCATCTTCGTGAGCTAAGTACTGTCAGCGGTATTTAGATGAAGAAAATGAGATTTCGGTCATCCTATATAACCACGTTAAAATGTGGACGAGGCTGACTACCTTCAACTCATGCACATTTGGAAAACGCCTGGATTGTTAGCACGAGTGGGGTGGATGGCGCGGGTGCGTTTGGCAATGCTGACTTGCGTCCTCAGCGTTACCCACGAACGGAACCGCACGGTGAGCCCAGCGAAGCTCCTCCCGGCAGCCGCCGCCGCCGCCGCCGCTCCTGGTGCTGGGGCTGACAGGGCGAGCC
>VZTN01015701.1:1428-32549 GCA_013400515.1 Erpornis zantholeuca | reverse complement strand
GTGCCTGGGCGGTCTCCCTGAGGGGCGGCTGCCGGGCGCCGTGCCTGGGCGGTCTCCCTGAGGGTGCCGTGGCCGCGCAGGGAGCCGGGCACTCAGCCAATGCGGTCCTCGCGCAGCGTGGCACGGGCGGCTGCAACTGCCGTCCATTGTCCCCGAGCCCAGGGCGTGAGGCCCGACGGGCGCGTCTTGGAGCACTTCAGCCTCTGCCGCAGCAGGTGCCGAGAGGAAGCCCCGTGCCTGAGCATTGCAAGACCCCGGACTAAGTGAGAGGCCTGTCCTGTCCTTGGTGTCTGATGGTTGGGCAGAGAGGTGAAAATGGTCCACCTGACTGAACCAAATATAAGAGCATCGTTCATTCTGCATCGTTTTATAAAGCTACTGACCATCACCAGGATGAGCACAGCGGAGGATTTCTGCTTCTCTCGGCCAATACCTTCCAGAATATCAGAAATGCTGCATCTCTACTCCAGTCAAAACAGCAATGAAACTTGAGTTACAGGACTTATTTTCTTCAAAAGAGAAAAACTCACATATAACAAAGCACCAGAGCCTAAGCAGGTTTACATGTACACTCCAGTTGCTCAGTAAGCCTGTTAAGAGTCTGTCCACTGACAAGCCTTCACAGTTCAACTTTACAGTCAAAGCCTGTATTTCCCCCCCTCTTCACCTTTCTAGCACTCATGGCTGTGACAAACTTGCTGCAATAAATAATTAAGTTTCAAGCTTCTGATTATTCTTTACGATCTTTCATTACCTCTCAGCAGCCTAAATAATGAGGCAATTCCTATTTCCCCCCCCCGCCCCCAGCTATCAGCACTCCCTTTTCCTCTGATGCAGCTGCTCCAGGAGTACTTTTTTTTCTTTCTTTTGACCCTGATTTGCAGGTGTGATGTTTGGTAACTTATTTAAGTGCAGAAGAAACAAACACGTGCTTCCTATTCTACCTTAAATCTTTTGGGTTTTACTTGATCTCAATCTCAGCACTTGTGAACTTTGCTTTCTGGTAGTACTATTTAAAGTAACCAGTTCTATTAAACTGTAGCTCTTCCTGTATTTTTTAAACTACTATCGTCAGCAAGAGAGGTGTATTTCTTTGCCTTCAGGAAGGCGGTAGACTAGAAAAGGAAAATAATAGCTTTAATACTGATGACAAGATATACTATGTGCCATATATTCTTGAACTCTTCCTATTGCAGATTTAAGGTATATGGTCCATCATTTCAAAATGATGGTGTGCATTTGTGAGCCTTAACAGTTCCCTGGTCAGAGAACTGCTTTTCAGTCTTGAGATTAAGATCAGCATTGTTTTAGCCTGTGAGAAGCTAGCTGAAAAGGAAGGAATGTATCAGCTGACAAGAATCCCCACTTCAGTTTCACAGAGAAGGTGTGAGGGACTTCACTTCTGCCCTTGTCTTCTCAAAATAAGAAACTGCAATAGTGGATTTTGCCTTCTGGTATTATTCTACCTCTGTCTAATGTGATGGGCTACTGAGAAATAACAAGCAATACCAGCACTAATAAGGTTTTTATTTTTGGCACACTGTGTTCAGCAGCCAGTTATATAATGGGTTACATGGCAGCAGCTCATAATTAGATAATTATGGGGGGGAAAAAGCCCTAAACAAAACGACCTTCTGCTTTTCAAATAACAACCACAAGAACATTGACAGCATATAAGCTGGAAGTAATTCTTAAGCAACTTCTATGACTAAAACAGTATCTTCAAACTCTGCTTAGATGAAACCATACATATTTGTTTATACAGGGAACTCGTCAAACTCATTTCAACAGATGGGACAGCATTTGTCCTTGCTCCCTCCACAGAGCCCATTCAGGTAAGTTACACACTTTAGCACAGAAGTATTGTACCTGTTTGTTTTAAGTTTAATCACTCCTTTTCCTTCCAGTTTTAAAGGAAACCAACACAAGTAGGATTCTTTCACCTTTTTTTTTTCAGGCTCACTACAACTGCCAGTACTTAAACCAAACCAACTAGTCCCCATTTATTTTGTTTTATGTAGCACCCTATGCCAGTAGGTGCAGGGACAGTGTGCAGTAGAGGTAAAAAAGTCCCATGGTACACACACTGCTCACTACTCACACTGCCGCTCCGGTATCCCTCACACATCACACACTTCCCTCCTTCTGTTACTGTCTAATACTTAGACATCATACCTAAAACTTCAGAGCATTTATACCCATTGCCTATGTAACCTCAGAGATTCCCTACAGTAGACACTATTGTCCCATTTTATAGATGGGGAAACTGAGGCAGGAGTGTTAATGGCTTCTCCAATACTGCAAATAAAAGCCCATCTAAGAGTTTCCACTTCAGTATTGTGGTTGAAAATTGGTTGTATCTAAGGTACCAAAATCATGGCAACAAAAGCCATGCATCGGAATACTAAACCTTCATTATTATTATTTCCACAGACTACAAATCAAGTATGTCAGCAGCAGTTTTTGCTTTATACCAATAAGTGAGAGATTCCAGGTGAAACGAGATTAAGAAATGGTGGTAGAAAATAATTCAAAAGCCAACCAGTGATGAATTCTGTTTAATACTAGGAAAGCCAAAAAAGACACTCTTCAGATCAAAAAGTATTAATTAAAAGAAAAAAAACAAAACAAACAAGACATTTCAAAATGGTTTGAGCTGACATTATGTTGTTTTATTTCAGATTTCACAAAAGAAATACTTTATAAAACTAAAACCAGTTAACCCAGCCACTATCAACAGAGGGTGGTATAAGCAAAAGACACTAGGTCAGAAGCTGCAGTGAAGAGCCATCTGTTCCTGTCACTGGAATGCTCCTGTATCCTGTCAACTACCAGGATACTTCACGGGGGGTGAAGATGGAGAGAACCGGGGTTTTACAGCAGTTCTGAGAAGCACAATAGCTCCTCCTAGTTGGTGCTTTGTTGCTACCCAGGTCTCCTCTGTATCATAAGTGTAGCAAGGATTTACTGATTTCGGAAAGGACAGATCCAGCATAGCAAAGGCAAGAAATTTTTCAATTGAATTTTATGCAAATTTCCTTTAAAAAGGTACAGTATTTTAAAATCAGACCATCAAACTGATTACTTAGTTAACTTATGTGGGATTTCCAGTCTCATTACTGAAAGGAAAATTAATACACGAGGCTTAAGCAAGCCCTGTGCTAAATAAAATATAAAGGGTCTTTGGGTAGATACTTGTATGTCTGCCTGAGCTTTGATTATGGGAGAGCAGGGGTGGGAGGTTTTTTCAGTTATTGTTAAAGAATTCTATTCCCTACCCTCCCCATTCCAAATTTTTCATTGGGTGGTGAGACTGGAGGTGAGAGGGAACAAGGTAAAGCAATAATCTTAATGCTTTAAGGTTCTGATACAACAGGCCACAGAACCTTGCACAAATATAAACAAAGTACCTGCCTCGGGACAGCTTTGCCTGTTTTTACCATGCCCAAGTTAAGGCTGTTCAATACAGCGGCATCTGTCAAACCATCCACCCTATCCCTCTCAGGCCCCTCTCTCTTCTGAAGAGTACATGATGGGAAGAATCCTTCCTCCTACCTATTCCTTTCTGAAAAGGAGAAAGAAAAGGGCAGTGGGAGAAAGAAAAAAAAAACCAAACAACAAAACAAACAAGAAACCGGATTATTTCAGAGATGCATTTTGGTTAACAAATGGGCAACTTTCCCTTGTAGAATAAACCTTTCCCTCCAAAAAGGGATGTTTCTTTTCTCCTATAACCCACGATAAATTAAAACCAAGTAAGAAGTCTCTGGTTTGACACAATAAATACTTAGAATATAGCAAATTAAAAAATATAGTTACAAAACCCTCAATGGAATTCTCTTTCTGACTTAAACTGCAGACAGATTCTTCACAGACAAAAAGTATCTCCAAAATCAGCTGCAGCTCCTCTCCTCTCCCTGTTCACTAGGCTTGGTCAACAAGAGCTATCACATACCCTTTGGAATACTGTTAAGACAAAAACAATATAAAGCACAAGAAATCTACTCCTAAATTTGTTTTTTATACTGCCAAGGGTGTAGGAAGCAACCATCTGTTGGGAACCCTCATTGCAGTGCACAGTGACAGAGTCACAGTACTACAGTTAACATGGACAGGGAGACTAGGGGGAAGAACAGCCATAGGAAAGGAAGGAGATAGAACCCATAAAAGTTGGGAAAGGAAAAGATAAGCAAGAAAGAGACAGAAAAAGACCAATTGAGTCCAGCTGGACTTCCCAGTTCTGGCAGCAGAGCAGATGAGATGTTGAACAACAGGAAGAGTTCCTTGGGGTCTGTCATAACTAGGAATGTTGTTGGCATTTTCTTCGTCATTGACAGTGAGTAAGAAGTTAACCCTCTCTGACACTGACACGTGGCTCTGCCAGTGAGCTGTGGATGATCCCAATAATTGATTCAACGCCATCTCCCTCCAGCAAGGTGCGGTGATCCCCTTCAATAACATGGACAGATACTTTTCCATCACATACCTGTGTAAGAACAAAAAGAAAAAACTTTTCATTCACAATATACAATCAGCTGGTCACCTAGCCACTTTGGGGTTGTCAGTCTTCTAAGTTACTCATGATTTAGACCACTGTCTCTATCAAACTCAGTTAAAAACAGCACCAGTTTTACTCTGACAGATTTTCACAGTTCTGGGGCACTGTTTGGAACCAGTGTTTTAAAGCACAATAGTTTGACAGCCTGACAGGTGATCCACTCAAATATAAGCTAGGAGGAAGTTAACCAAGCTAGTACCAAAAGAGTAATTTACCTACAATATCAAAGAACGAATGATAAAAGTAGCTACTTCCAAGCCCTTAAGTAAGACAAATAAACACCCCCCCCACCCCCTTTCTACTACCACCAGAAATCTTCCTTTAAGGTCATAATGTAACTTTAATAACATATAAATTAGCCTGGAATCAATAATAACTAAATTAGACATCTGAAGAGATAGGAGATGCCAGAAGCAGGAAGGGAATTCTAAAAATCACTTCCTTTTTCCCTGGTATTTGCACCAACTTAACCCTTGTATGTGAGAAGGGGCTAAAGAACAGTGACCTTATCTGGACTACAAGCCAAACCCCAACTTTTTTTAGCCCCCATGAAACCCACTACTAACTACTACTTCTAAGTGAAAAAAAAAGGCAACTGAGAAAAAGCTGCCTTTATTGTCAGAAGACTGGCACTTGCTCTTCAGAAGAGTGTCCTCATTCAGTGAACTAACTTTAGGGTCTACAGTGAAAAGAGACTGAAAGCTGCTCTCTTTCAACATTTTTATTATCCAAAGTCATTCTAGAGAGCTGCAAGAATCAGCAATAGAAAACACTTATCCTATATACAGGCAAGACTTTCTGGCCCTCACTACCCACAGAAAATGCCTGGAACCAATCAACTCATTTGCTTTTGGAGACTTCTAATTCTTGTTAGAGCACAACAGCTCCAGAACGATAATTTCTTTTGGGTTGGTTTTGTCCTTTTTTCCTCAGTAAGGATGATTTCCCATGCTTTTCTTTGGTTGCCCCAAATATCAGGAGAAACTCAACAGTCACCAGTGGGTCTGAGACTGACCTCTGAGAGTTTATAGTCTCTACCTAGACCTTCCTCGTATTCATTGCGAGACTTTGCCCGCATCAATGTCACGCTCCCATGATACTTGGAGTCTGGTATATACTTGTCAGCAGCCTTCAGTTTATGGTAAAATGAAGTAGCAGCAAAGCTGAGTGCTTCACGATTTATGTTTGTATGAATCTCAGTTATTAGGTCTACAGCAGCATTCACACGAGCCTCCAGATTTTTCAGGGGCAGAAGAATCTCCAGCAGCTGGAAATATAAACATATTTTTTTCCACATTAGTCTCAACAGCTGAGAATCCATCTCCATTAAACAAAAAACACAGCCCCTTGTGCAATATAAAGACATATAGATCTTGAAAAAAAGAAACAGTACCTTATTGTATTCAGTGCCTGTAAATTGCTGAACAAAGGCACACAATGCTTCAGTCTCCAGTGCAGCCTCATTTCCTTGGGTCAGCTTGGCTCTGTAGCTCTGGAAAGGAAAAGAATACAACGTGAATGTGAGAGGGATGTGCCCGATGTTAAAAGTCAGATAAAAACAATTACAGAACCAAAGGGTGTGAACTGGGAAAAAAGGAAGAGGGGCAATCCCTTGAGGACAGACTAGAAAGCAAATCCACAAGTGGCAATTGCCAAGAGCCTAGTATTCTCTGAAGTACAATGAAAAGGAAAGGGAAGCCTTAAGCAAGGTTTCCTCACACCACTACAAGAGGATCTTGACTTGCAGGCACCAGGATCTTCCAAAAGACATACTAGTATTATGATTTTTCATAGCAAGAGCAACATTTGTGTCTGAGCTCTTGCCCTTTAATGAAGACCACCTCTCATGTGCTTCTACCCTTAACCCATCTGTAATCATCCACTGTCTACAGCTGTCTTCCAAAATCCCTGTGAAGAAAAGTTTGTCAGCTTTTCAGATCGCTCATATCTAGAATAGTAAGCTCCAAGAAGAATGAGCCCTGATGAGAGAGGATGGTCCCCAGAAAGAAGATTCTCTTTGTGCCCCTTACCTGGGTATATGCTGCCACAAAGGAATGAGATCCATCAAAAAGGAATAAACTGTTGAACGCATGGGAAGCATTTTGTTGTGCTTGCAGTTGGGAACACATTTCAAAGGCTACACAGGCACCAAAAGAGTATCCAGCAATGCGGTAAGGTCCTTCTGACTGTATCTGCTTCATGCAATCAATGTAATAGGCTGCCAGGCTTTGGATGCTGTCCAAGGGAGCGGCTAGAACGTGAAGTGAGTCAGAAGCAGACTGGTGAAAAAACACTGGCTGAGACAAATATGTTTTCATGCACTCAAAAACAACCCTGATGGAAACATCCAGGTTACTTTGCAGGTAAATTATTAAATTATGGTTAACAATAATGGTTAACAACTTGTCCTTGCACGTAGGACAAGTAATAGTAATATTCCTGCTTTCCAAGGACAGGTTGAATAGGATGCTTTAACTTTTGCATACATAAACTCCTCAATCTAATCTATTATTCCTCTTGATACCTGGGAATGTTTGACACGACCCTATGCAGACTAATAGGCCTGATACTTGTTCCTCCAAGTTTAATAGTCTAGAAACAAAGCCCTCTCTATAAGCAACTACAGTTCAGAATGTTGTGTTTGCAAATTCAAGATGCTGCAGAACTGAGATACCTTTTGTGCACTGCAGCCCATAGCAGGGCATGTGAAGTCGGGAGGCCAAAGTGTAGAAAACTGCAATGGATCCTTCAATGGGGTGAACAAGGAACAGGGGGCGCTCCATGCTCTGAACATCATTGAGACGAGTGATCGTTGGACCTTCTGGGTTCACCAGTAAGTTGTTCAAATCTAGTTTTGGAGGTTCGCCTGGGCCTGTCTTCATCAGTGGGGATGACTTCAGCTCTTTGAAGGAAAGCACACCAGACAAACCCAATTAGCTTTGGGGTCAGCCTTGGTCAGGTAGCCATAGTCCTAACAGACAACCTCAGGACTGCTCTAGATTAGCCTGTTGCCTCATTACATCATCAGGTCACAGACATGGGGATCTTCCAACTGCCAGTTGCTCAGCAGCAACTGCATATGCTTTTAGCTTCCTGTAAGCATGATATTACATTGTTTATTCCCCGTATGAGCAAAAGGTCTCAAACCACATCCCACACATAGCTGCAGAAGAGTACTCATGCATGCAGCTGCTAGCCAAGCAAGAAAGCAGCTTTCACACTGGTTCTGCCCCCAGAAATGACGGGCCTGTCCCAGTGGTCAGTACACTTCTGTGACATGTCTGTCACTTAAGAGCTATTCAATTATAACTTTACTTCATGATCTGATAGAGATTTACATCACTAGAGATGAAAGCAACGGATTGGGAGTTTAACTATTTGGACTCAGGTGACTGATAGCAACCCTAATCCAGACACTCTACCCTCTGCTGTTCCAGACTTGGAAGAAAGTTCACGCAGTTTGTTGATCGTAAGGAGTCGAATTTCTCTCATGGTCATAACGATGTCGTAGTCTCTCTCCAGCGTCTGGCGCACCTCCACACCCATCAAGGAATCCAAGCCCAAGTCAGCCAAGGAACTCTCAGCATTCAGACTACTCACATCACGGACCCCTGTGAACAAAACAGCATACTAGCCAAAGGCCAATTTCTTTTCAGCTTTAGGCCTCTCTAGCAGCCTTCTCCACTTCCTTCCTTCTCACTAAAATCTCACTAATCTGCAGCTACAGAGCTGCGTTTTACCTGCCAGGATCATCTAATATTCTCCTAAGTCACCTCTTCTACAAGCCCCACCTTGTCATATGGGATGCAATATTTAGGGTACATATTAAATGTGCACAGATTTGTGACAGGGGATACATCAGTCCCAACTAAATAGCTGTGAATATTTTCACATCAGCTCTAGACCAAATATAGAAGTCAGTCAGCTATACAGATTTCACACATTGGAGGCTCTAATTGAAACTGCAGTTCTAGACATAACACAACTAATCCTCAGCTATAACGAAATGAAAGTTATCAGTGTCAATGATGGTTGATTGCAACACTTGATGTCTATCACACTGGAGGAGGAGGCAATACGTTTAGGCTTCATGGCCTTTTCCCCTTTAATTTTCGCACTGTTCAATCTCCCCTTTTCCTTACTCCTAAAAGGCCTCTCATAGTAACACCTGCATCTACAGCCCTTTGTCCCCTCCTCCATCTTGTGCTGCCCCATGGTGCCACCTTTCCCACTATTAGGCTCCATTACTAGCTCCTCCCTTTGTTGCTTTCATAGTCTCTTCTTCCAAACTAACCCTATAGCTGGTGAGATTTCCCAGACACTTTCCTATGACTTCTAAAAGCTGCATCTGCTCTGAGAGGTCAGATGCTGTCAGTGAGCTGCAAACAACTCCTTATGTAACACTCAGGAGACTATCTTTCATTTATCAGTACCTTTTTTGGTAGAAAACAAAGGATCAATAGACAGTCCTGTCTGTAAAAGAGACAACTGAAGTGGGACACAGTAGATAGAGCTGACAGCGATTATTCACTACCCACACAAAAATAAGAGACCCAATGGTAAAAGAAAGCAGATTCAAGACAGACAGAAAGATGTGGTACTTGTAATGCACAGTTAAGCTATGGTTACTAGATGTTCACATGGGATGACAGACAGAGCTGGTAAGTGAATACACCACCAGTTAGACACTAAGTAGAGAAAAGCTACTTTTTGCGGCATGGGGACACACCAAAGTGAGTGCTTGAAAGCTGGAATAGTAGTCAGAAAGTTAGTTATGTGTTTGCTCTATTATGTGCCGCCCCAGAATTTTGCTCTTGCGCACTGTCCTTGTTGATTCTCCTTTTGGAGAAAGGTACCCGTTCACTTTAAAGAAAACCCAAGACACTGGAGTATATATGCATATCTATGTAAACACAGTAATGGAGAAAAACCCATACAAAGAAACAAAGTCATTATTTGAGAGAAGAAGCAGTGTAAAGGGAAAAAAAAATCAAACAGTCTCACAACAGTAACATAACCACACCACAGGAGATTGGGAAGAGATGCTGAACAGAGCACCTACAGAGCACTACTGCTTTCCAAAAGTATTGAGAGTAGACACTGCCCAGTACTGCTTGAGTGACAGCACTTACCCAGGATGTGAGCGACAGCTTCTACAAGATCCCGCTGACTACCTCCTTCAGCTTTCACTGAGACCTTCTCTGCTAGGACAAAACTGGACATGACAGGATGAGGTTGATTCAGGAAGACATCGAGCACCTCCAGGCATGAGCTGATTTGTTGGGGAATCGTTCCCCCCACCACAATATCTTTGTTTCCCATCGTCTTCAGCAAGATACCCACATCACCAATGGCTCCCCACTGGATTGCCAGGCCTGGAGGAGAAATTACAAGAACACACTAAGCACTAACTAAAGCCTATGGCAGCAACAAGAGCGAGTGAATAAAAAAGGGACTTAATAAGCAGCTATGCTAAGACCTGCATTTCCTTTATGCTGTTAAATGGTCAGTATTCATTCACACACAAATGACTTGGGAGTCATCTAGGAGTGGAAAACAGCCTTCAACATACTTTATCTGGACTCTAGGTAAGTTCAGGTAAGAGCTGGTCCTCATCTGGATCCTTGGCAAGATAGTTTATACTGTACAGTGAGTAAAGTCATCTTACCTGGGAGTCCATCATTATGTCGCTGCTCACAGATACGCTCCATGGTAGAATTGGCAAAGCCGTAATTACTTTGCCCAGCATTTCCTCTTCCGCAGCTTACAGAGGAGAACACAACAAAATAGTCCAGGTCTGGACACTTCTTACGAGTCACCCTTGGAGCAGAGCAGAAGAGAGAAACCTCATCAGAAAGACCTGCTAATTGTATTACCATCGAAGGCTAGTGCAAGACTAAAACGACTAAATTTGATCAGTTCTGCAACTTTAAAAGCAGTTCTTATTTGTCCCTTCTACAGACACTTACCAATCCAAATGCAGGGTGCCTGAATACTTGGGCTTGTTGACCTCCCAGAATAATTCTGGGGTCTGATTTTCAATCATGCCATCTCTAAGGACCTATGAGGGGTGGGGAGAGGGATTAAAAGAGAAAGTGTAGTTTCAGTATCTCCAGTTTCTCTGTTTAAATATGCCACATGGCTTGAGATATGAGAGACTATCGCAACGCAATGTATTTTTGTAACTTCGCCGTACAGACATATCCCGAATATCCAAAACTATGACAATACGGCTTTTGCCAACTCTGCTTTTTTCAGAATTTTTTCAGTATTGACACTGCAGAAATTCTGGCAAGTTCTACATAGGACTTTTCTTGTCCACAGGGGTCTAGGGCAACATTCGTCTTATCACAGAACTGAACTCGCTGGCCAAATACTGTTGTTTCTCAGGTCAAGGGAACAGACCATTAAGCCTTTAATGGTCACCATTTAAGTCACCATTAACCTTAAGTCACCATTTAAGACCAAAGCATAGTGTCCTTTGAAACACAGAGAACTTAACTAAAATTGTATGAAGCCTGACTGTCTTCAGTAAAAAAGTCACTTGAATGGATGTTGCCTCTTACGAGTCCTGACCATTTTTGTCACTTACCACAGCCAAGTTAAAGATGCCTCCAACTGGTCCAAGCTGCAAAGCTTCTTCTATCAATAGCTGTGTTCCTTCTAGTGTTCCAATATCACTGGTAGATACCAACACTTTGATTCCCAGTGCCTTCCACTCTTCAACACGTTTAGCCTGGTAGCCTAGAAAAAAAAAAGGTGGACAGTGCCTGGGATGAAGCATCCCAACCATAAGGCTTTGGTTAACCTGCTCTTTTATGCTTTTCTGACTAGATAGGGACTGAAGAGCTAAATAATTCCTGATTCAGCTACAAGACAAAAATTGGACAAAATCTGAACAGTAACTAGAAATCATTTGAATTTCAGAAATATTCTAAACAGACATCAAGAACAGCATTGGGAGACCCTAAGGGTTATAGTGGTGGTAGGGGGAAGGAAGGAAAAATACAGCTGTGCAGAGAAATGAAGAAATAAATTTGGGTAGCGAGATTGGAAAGATTGGCTAGATTAACGCAAAATGACAGATTATAGTAGCACTGCCAAAACTTGAGAAGAAGTATTCAATCTATGTGTTTGTACACAGAAGTGGTGTGATTGTGAACTTGCCAAAAGAAACAAGAAACCTGTAGAGACAGAGGGAAGCAGTGTTTTGACTGAATTTGTATGAGGAAATACTGAAGACTATTGCTGATAAGAAATCTCCATGCTGCCACTGTAATTAAATGAACACCTTAAATCTGAGTAAAAATGTTTACGGATGTTATCAGATAGTAAGGTCCATCTCTACAGATGAGCTATCTAAGGAGCAAGAGTGAGCATCCACACATGTAACTTGAGGGACAAAGTATCTTTAACAAGGAGTTTTTAGGCCCTTCCTTATGGCATGTAATCCCACATGCTACAGCCAGTAGACAAGTCCGAAGTCCGTGAGGTAGCCAGACTTTGCAGGGGGCATTAAGGTAAAAGAAAGGCTACAGAAAACATCCTATATAAGAGAGAAAATGGGTTAATAGAATTAGGAAGCATGAAAGGGGAAAAGTACTAGCTGGAAAAAAAGGTCAAGCTAAAAGATAGTTCCTCCTTTACAATAAAAGGAGGTAACAGCTTGTTTGAAGGAAAGAAAAGAAATCAAGACATTAGTCACCAATAGGACACTTAAAAATGGAGAGAAACTACAAACTGAGGTCTCTTGAAAAGCAGTCATATTCCCTGCTTCCTTACAATTTTTGCTTACCAGTTCGTATGCCAGAACGAGACGTCAGTATAATTTTCTGTGCTCCTCTCTCAACTAGCCACTGTGCCAACTCGAGCCCAAATCCTCCTAGGCCCCCTGTGATGATGTAAGACTTGGTAGGTGGACAGGAGGTTCGGGAGATTGCAGAGATTTTAACTGGTTCAGACTTTCTTAAAGGATACTCCTTTTCCTCTTCTTGGACCTTCCCCCCACAAAAAAACCCAACCAACCAAAAAAAAACCCCACGAACAAAAACCACACACACACACACAAAAAGGAAAGAAAAAAAAGAAAAAAGTAGTTACAATCAGATACATAATGCATCTCTGCATTTCTTATCTTTCCATGCTATGCTCCTCCAGTCAATGGGAATGAACCTTGTAGAATTAGTGCCAGACTTGACAGTTAAAATTGTGACCGTGTCAGCAGTAAAAACTGACCCTGTGCTGCCCTACTCATAGAACAAAATGGATCAAAGTATCCAATAGTTACCAGCTGCATCAGAGAATCAAAATCATTATCTCATTACCTTGATCATAACTTTGCCAATATGTTTTCCTTGTGCCATGAATCTGAAGGCAGCTTCTACCTCTTCTTTGTTGAAGACTGTACTCCTCAGGGGCTTTACTACACCATCTTTTATGCCCTTCTTCAACAACTCTGATACTAGTTCCCACTCTTGGTTTCCCTCATCGAATATTGAATCTAGTAGGATCCCATGAAATGCCACGTTCTTGAGGAAGAGAGACATTCCTAGAAAAAGCAACTTGGTTACGACCTGATGCTGCTGACATTTCAAAATGGAGCCTATCCTCTGCTTCAGAAACATTTCTGGGTAGTTCACAGGAGTAAAGCAATCAGATGCTTGAATTCTACATTTTTCAAACTCATTCTTGCAAATACTCTGAAAATGCTACATTCATAGCCCCAGGGGAGTCTGGATAGACTGGAACACATTTATATCAGTGATATAAAATTTAACAAATGCCAATTGTGCACCTGAGACTAAGTAACATCAAACACCAAGTATAAATTCTGGGGAGGCTGGAGAGCTGCCATGCAGAAAGGGACCCAAGGGTGCTGGGCAGCAGCTAGAACCTAATAAGAGGCATTTCCCAATGCCCCATCTTACCAAGATGACTGTTGTTAGACAGATCAAATTTGCCTATTTCCAAGAAGCGCCCGTGTCGAGCAAGACAACGCAAACTGGCTTGGAGCTTCTCTTCTGCCAAGGAATTTAACACGAGGTTGACACCTGCAATGAATGGAGAAGCAACTACTTAAACTCAACTCTGCTAAGAGCCTAACCCTGTCTTCAGGTGACTCATATTGTCTTTAGGACGTATAACTGCATAATGTGGCATAGCTGACAAAAAAAAAAAGAATTTCTTGAACTTCACCTTTTCCATTGGTAACTCGAAGTATATGTTGCTCAAAGGTAGTATCTCTGGAGCTGGAAAAGCTATTAGCATCTAGCTGTGGGAATCTTGCTTGGAGATACTCACGTTTCTCAGTGGAACCTGGAAGTAGAAGACAGATTGGAAGATGTCATTAATTTAATTTTTATGATGAAACAAGCCCATTTTCCACTGCACATCTTTCCCCCAAGGACTGGGGGAAAGTAAGTAAGCCTGAGAAGCCATCTCCAAGCTTTCAGTCTCTCAAGATGCCAGACCTTAGGACAAAGGCTGTCTGGTTGCTCCTGCACATTTATGAGATAGAGCGAGGACCAGAAATAGATCAGAGCCTTTCAATGGACAGGCACTGGATTCATATTACTACATTTAAAATGAGGAAGCCATTATCATCTTCCACACTTTTGATTATATAGTGTACAGAGGTAGATAAATTTGACAGTGCTGTGGAATTTTCAAGAACAGAGTCAGTAGCTGTATTTACCATGTATCCTGTTCTCAGCCTGGAAACTAGATCAAAGCTGCAGCAGATCATATTGGGGGGAATAAGTATATATCTAAATAGGTATATATTTTTATATATATGTGTGTGCACACACATGCTTCCTCTATTTATTATCTATAATCTATTTCTCCCTATGACTTTGGGCCCTCAGTACTCACCTACAGTAGCAAAGACACGGCAGCCCATGCTCAGGGCGATGGCAATGGCTGCTTGGCCCACACCTCCTGAGCCAGAGTGAATAAGGATACTCTCACCCTTCTTCATACCACCTCGAACCACCAAAGCATAATAAGCAGTTGCATAAACCACAGGCACTGTAGCTGCTTCTTCTAGAGTCCTAAGGAGCCAAAGTGGAGGAGATATCTTTAGCCTTGGAAAAGACTACTAGATTCTCCTGATGAAATTTGCCTTTCTGCAATGGAAAGGTTAAGCTGTTGAGATAGATCAGAAAGTCTAAGTGGTTGTCAATCATACCTCAGACTACCACAGCTGCTGAGCACAGCCAAGTTGCATCATTCTACAAAAATTTTTCAGTAACTAACCAACACTGAAATCCCAATATATACTGGAACACAAGAAGCTAAGAGCCCAAAAAAAGATAAAAACCTTGTGCAAGCCATTGTACAAAAACTAGTGTTGAACTCCTGCAGTGAATCTAACCCAAAATTCTACAGTTGCTTGGAACACTATAGCCCTGTTAACATTTCCCAGAGGGGAATCTACCCATTGTGCAGCACTCAGGTTTGATCAGGGCTGTCATCAGTCTCAGGCAGGAAGGCAAATCTCAACCAGAAAACAGCAGTTGACCTACCAGTTTTCAGGCACCTCCCATAGAAACTTCTTCTCACAATCTACCACTGTGGCCAGCCCCTTGGCTGGCAGCAGTCCCATCACTCTTCTTCCAGCCAGGTCTCGTCCTGAGAACTCCATGCCCAGCATGCATTGCTGCAAAGCCCAGTTACCTGAAAGGACATTAACACCTTTCGCAAAAAAAAAAAATTCTCTTCTAAGATTCCTTTACTACAGCAGCAGTCCCTGAAAGTCTAAACCCCAGAGCCAGGAAGAGTGCTGGGATTTGTCTATTCTGGACAGAGTTCATAAGTTGCCGTAGTTAATGCCTCACTTCAAGAGTGGTGGAAAAGAACTTGGTCTCATTAAATCTAAAGTATTTATCCTTGATGATATTGCTTTAGTTTCCAGTTTTCACCTGAGAAATTTAATGAAAACATCTTGTTTCAGAGGCAATTCTGGCCCTCTGAAAAAGAATGATTCATAAATTAGGAAAGGATGATCACCACAAAAATATACAGTGAAATATGAATTTTTGCTAAGTCACATTTTAGGCAGACACTTATGTCGCTCATAGAATCATAGAATAGCTTGTGATGGAAGGGACCTTAAAGATCATCTACTTCCAACCTTCTGCCATGGGCAGGGGCACCTTCCATTATACCAGATGGTTCAGCCATGAAGGGGAAGGCAGCCCTACTCAAAATCACCCATAAGAATCTCCCAATGAACTAAATTTTCACAGGTTCCACTCCCTCTCTTTTAAATACATTTTAAAAACAATTCCATAGATGTTACATTAATTCTTAACTCACTATAAAGCAAGATAATACCACCCCTACTTTGTAAACAGGCAATTACTTCATTATGCATTTTTCTTCCCTGATATCCAAGCACGTCCAGCAGCATGGCAGCATGAAACTTCAACATTCTCGCCTTGGTATTTACCATGCCCATCTCTGCAACCTCCATCAACTTGTTTCATCTCACACTTGGTATCTATGCAATGCAGCAACCAACATCTCTCAGACCATGGTTTACTAACTGTGCCACATGAAAAAGATGGAACCGTAACTGGAAGTAGAACTTGAAAGCTTTTGGTGTACAGCCCTGCAGCAGGGCTGTACTTCCTACTCAAAAGCATGCTTTCTGGCATACACTCTAGCCAGTGCATAAATAACATTCAACAGATTAATTCTAGAAGAACGATACATAAATACATTTCCTTCTAGTGTCACTAACTCACCAGGGATAGCATCTGGAGAAAGCTTCCCCGTGGCCAGCATAATGTCCCGGAAGTTGAGAGATGCATAATAGACTTTGCAGAGTAGAACATTGGGATTAGTTGCTTGGAAGTGTCGAAGTGGGGAGACAATCCAATGAAGAGATGAGAGATCTCCACGAGTCAGCACATTTACATACGCATATTCTGTCAGCTCCTGAGGTTGTGCTGCAGAAGAAGGAACAGTAAGAACTTCCACACATTAACAAAGGTACATGCCTTCCAAAATGAGTGAATTCCTCATGTAATTTCTACCTCCTCATCCATTTGCTATCCAGAAAGTCCTTTCTTGCTTTGGAATACTACCGATGCCCTAAAGAGCCTATCCCTCCTCCTGGCACCACAATGTGCTGCTGTTCACTTTGAGCTGGAGCAGAAGAATTCAAAATTGTTCATTAAAAATAATAATAAAAGGTAACTGTAGGAACAATAGCTACTTATTTTCTATTCAAAGTTCATTCAGATTCAAGGCCTTGCAAATGATCCTCAGACCTCAAAGGATGTACCTTGCTGCAATGGGAGATGCCTGAAGGAGCCCCACTTCCCATCACGATATACATTCATCACCAGGTCCTTCTGAACAATCTTCTGCATCTCCAGGGAAGAAAGACTCGTGGGGGGGACAGCAGATGAAGGGTTCAAGTTGGAAATGAACACACACCTGAAGACGAGAGTTGTCATTTTGTTTGTTTAGCTATAGGCCTGAGAAGAAGCTAACGCCAATATCTCCCAAATGGGACTCAAGGGCACGGTCACATACCTGATGCGGTGGCCTTCTGCTTCAAGGCGAAGGCAGTTCACCATTCCCAAAATTCCTGAGTTTGCACAACTGGTGGCAGTCAACCACACGGGCTGCTCTGATGGGTCAGCCAAGACCTCCTACAGGACAAACCCCAAACTGTTTTACTAGGAACCACGAAAAAAATAGCCCTCATATCCTTGGCAGAGATCAGTAAGTTCTATTTTATTAAAAGTAACTGAACACACACACAAATTCTTCATTTAACACTACTAAATATCTCATTTAGAAAGTATAGTGATTTGGCAATTCAGATACCTAGGACGCAGGAATTCTCACCTTCAAGGATTCAACCCACTTATAGTTCATCTCATCTATCGGCAGAAAAATGGGTGTTTTGACAGGGGCTTGCCGACGACACAGGAAAATAACTGAGCCAAAGAATGACTTCTTCATGGCAACAAGATTCAATGAAGCTTTGTTGAATAAGTCCTCCCACTGTGCCTGTCAAATCAGGTAAAGCAACAAATTAACAGCAAAGTCAAAAGTCAGTTTTTCTTGCTTTTTCTTGAAAATCTGCTCTGTATTGTCTCAGTACAAATACATGTTGGATTAACATAACAGTGTTTTATCCATATCTAGACTACTCCTTCTTCCCTTAAGGATCTTCCAAAAACAGGAGGACAAGTATCTCAAAGTCCTGGTTAGGGAACAAATCTTAGCACACCAGCAGGTGTGCAAAAACCAGAGCAGTGACCATGGCATCAAATCCTATAGGGTATTTGAATGTGTCTACCCTATGTCACATAAGCCCTGTCTGCACAGATCTGAGGGGAAGCAAGGGAAGAAGCACCCATATATCTAAATTACACTGAAATGGCATTTCAGAAAAATAAAAGAATGAACATGCATGCATGTATGGCATATCCAGAAACACTTAAGGATCTACTATCTGAATGAAATAAAGATGACTGCAGGCTCTCAGAAAAGCATCCATTTGCTTTTCACATGCCAGGCACAGACCAGCAGAAAGTTTTTACAGTGTGATCCCTTACATCAAGGGCCAGGGACAGTGTCTGTATCTAGAAAACTTTGAGAACTATATTAAGTCCTGCCCACTCCTGTCCGGCTTGTATCCTTTTCTTCAGAGAAGGTGCATTCAGCTGTATCTTCTCCCAGGGATTTGCTAATACCAGGTTACCGATACTAATGACAGACTTATGCTTTTTGTTATCAGTGCCAGTAGCATCTCAGTGTCTTGTCTTTATCCCCCTGCTTACTGGGAAAGATGCAGAGCAAAGAACTTAATCTTTCTTCTCAAATTCCCTTGAAAAATGTCTGCAGGAAGTGAAGGGCTAGAGTACATGTAATTGCAAAATTCAAAATCCAACTACTCCACTCCAGAATTATAAACAAAATCCAAACTCTTAGAAGTGCTACTCTCTTCTTATTCTAAAAGAAGAGAGCTGAAAGGCTGCATCCCCTCAAATCAGGAAAAATAGCAGAGGCGCAGTTTTCCATTACTGCTTGGTCTAACAGTTGCCAAGAGAAGATGATGTCCCAATGATGCCTTAGGTTTTAACTTTTATATTTTTCAAATCGTGTACTGCTAGTGTAACTCTGAAGTTTTCTGTAGCTCGTTAAATGCTGTTCTCTGTGCTCAGAAAGACATAACAAAACCTCTAATTTGCCCTTCAAGAACACCTAGAAACAAAAACTGTAAACCATCGTCTTGGGAAGAGGGGAGCAGGCTTGGGGGAAATCACATCATTGGCTGGGTTCTCATTGGTGAATTTATGTTGATATAAAAGTGTGAAGCACTCGTGACGTGTCATCCATTTTGAGATCGACAGAGGAGGGACCCTCTGGAGCCCAAAGTGTGCACCTGAAGGCCTTTGAAATAAATACCACCTTTTTTTCCTTTATTCCTGTCTAGTCTCTGTTTCTAAATTACACTGAAGAGCCCTTTAAGGCATCACCAGTTTCCACCTTACCCTTGCCATTCACTCTCCTCCTCTTGTGCCAGCTTTGGCATTTGTTTATCTGCACGATACACTGGTTTGAAGATACAGACACTCTTTACTCCCTCCTGCAACTTCTCAGGGCCTATTTTACTGTATCTCATTATGGGATTAGATAACGTAGGGAGGAGGAAAGGAAGAAAACAGGAAAAGAAAAATGCAAGAGATAAGGCTTCCTTCTGGGAGCACTTTAACCTCAGAAGAAATTAACTAGCTTGTAAAATCTCACTCCCAGCAGTAGTATCAAAAGTAAGAGAGATATTCTGATACCAAAACATTTCAGGATCCTACAGTGATAAAGCTGTACCCCACCCAACAATGCAGCACGTGATTTTAACTATAAAGGGATTCTCTGGGCCAGTGTTTTCATACAGATTAGACAGATATACAAAAGACCATGAATTATGTTCAGTGCATTAAGAATGGCTTTCCTGACTGAACCTAGAGTTTACTCTCTCAACGTAATAATATGTAGTAATGTTTGCAAGTCCTCTCTTCTGAAGATGTGTTTATTGGATACTTCTGCCGAAAGCCTCAGTGGAAAGGCATGCAAGCAACACCTCCTCAACGTTCACCGTCAAAGCATCTGCAAGCAGCAGACTCAGACTACCCACAGTGAAAGAATCTGTCTTTCCAGGAGGCTTACCTGATTCAGGAAGCTGTGTTTCTGCTGCAGATCTGGGCTTGTAAGGAAACCAACGATTTCTCCAAGAGTTTCTCCCTTAAGAAGAGTGTGTAGCAAAACAAACCCTCCTTCTTTCACAGCTGCTGCCAAATTAGAGATTATTTCAGTGGTATTCACTAAAACACTTGTTGAACAATTGTACACCACCAGGTCAGCATTGTTCAGATTTCCAGAGGGAAGGCTAGATGGATCCCACTGGCTAGAGACAACACCGGCATCTTGTAGCTCTGTTTCAATAGCTGAAAGGTTTTCCAGGACACGGTCAGTGGCAATATAGTCCACCTGCAACAGGGGCTGAGCATTCAGAATACTTTTCACACGAGAGAACAGTTGTCCACTTCCTGCATTAGCCTGTGAGAAAAAGAAGGGGAAGGAAAAGGAGAAACCAAATCAAAACATGAAATTATATGGATATATAATTGGAATTACAGCAGTATGTAATCAGGTTACTGGAAGTCCTAGAAACACTAGCCATGGTCCCATCCCAGGCTTATGACTAACCTCTACTATCTTCATCCTGTGACTGATCATGTTCTCCAATGCCACGTCCAGGCAAGTCTTCAACTCTGCAGAATCCAGCAATCCACTGAGAAGAGGGTCATTTTGGAAGTGCATTTTCTCTCGAATCACAACCTGTTGCAGCTCAGAGTGGAGGTTTCCATTCAATTCCAGACGGCAGATTTCAGCAAGGATATGCTGAAGGCCCTTCTGTGTGGGTGAGGACTCTATAGCAGCCACTGCAGTTTCTAGTCCAGGGATGACTAATTTGACTCCATGCACTGCCACCTTAGACTGTAAGTTCTGGATCAGACCTATGGAATAGAAGGGGAAATGAAAGGAAGAGTCAAGATTTTCCAGTAATTTTTCTTTTCCTCTTTGCCTTCACACGACCTGACCAGCATCACAAATTACAGCACCCTATATCATTAGCCCAGCCACACAGATACAGTGCAGCCTCTGTACATTCACGTGGTTATGTATTGTGCAGTAGTTGCATGCCCCAAACAAGTAGGCTTTGTAGCAAAACAAACTAGACCACCACAGTTACCCGAGGTAAGACTGACTGAAAGAGGGCAGCTAACAGAAAACTTCTGTTTGATTTAGGGAGCTGTGGAGGAAAATTTTAAGTTTCTGCAGACACAAAAATACTAAAAAGCTTTTTTCCTTTATAAACTGATGGCAAATAGTTCATCCTGACTGAGGATCAGGAACAGGATTACAAAAAACCAAAATACTCCCAACCCCAGCCTAGGAAAAAAAACCTTTGGGGACAGTATTTGGATGCTGCAGGGGAAAACGAAGGAAAAAAAGGAAAAAAACAAAGAAAGGAAATCTTTAAAATCTATTGCCAAATCTAAGGATAAGCATGAAGATACTTTACCATCATAGAATGAAAATAAATTACTATCTCAAGATGAAGCAAAATTCACCACTAGAGCAAAAATTAAAGAAAAAAAAAAGTAACTTTTTTCTCTTTGATTGAAAGGTACTTAAGGTGATGAGTTTAGTGGATGTCTCTCCATCCGAAAACATTGTATATAGCTACCAGTTTCACACCAGACTGAACTGCTTCTATTCTATTCTTGTAGCAAACAATTGTTTTGATGTGTGCCTCACTAAGTCATTTTACCTGCTTGGATATGTGCCCACAATCAAATAGGAACAAGCATGTCACCTTGCCTGTCTTGGGCAAGTTCACAGGGAAAAACAAAACAAGGTTAAAGACTCAATAAGCTCTCCTGTCAGTGTCTAAAGCAACTAGGTTGGATTTCTCTTTCAGGATGATTTGTTCTTCTCTGCTTGCAGAAGGGGTCGTGCCATCTGACACCACATCCAACTGTTACAGAAGGCTAGATGTCCCTCTTCATGGCTTTTTACTCTTCCCCACATTCTAAAGATCTCAGGCAGAACTAGCTTTTAGCTTCTAGCAATCGTACAGAGAACCCTTGCTGAAGTCTTCTACAGAGACCAACAATTAATATCTTGGATGTTCAAGTAGTATGAAGAGCTTCTCTCAGACATTTCTCTCAGGCTGGAAGATTCTCCTAGCATCACAACAAACCAATCCCACTCTACCTTTGCAGCACTCCAGATAGGCATGAAGATGGGCACAGGAAGACAAACAGCTATTCTCAGTGTAGGGCACAAAGCAGAATTTTTCCAGGGTGGGAGGTATCCGTTCCTGTTGTCGTCGTGGTGCCACAGAAGCATGAAGACCATTGATCTGAACACCTCCTGCTTTAAGGCTACCAAGGCAGTGGTCCACAACAACTTCAAAAGCTGAAAGTCAGGAAAGAAATGTAAATTTCAAAACAAAAAAATATTTTGTTCACGGTGATCTGATGAACAGTGCTAGGTGAGGCTGTTACATAGAGGTGTTACAGAATTGCAGAATAGCTCGGAGACTAACAGGGGCCCCCCAAAGTCCATCCTACTACTTCAGAATTCACACATTCACCCAGTAGTCAAAACGGTAGTTAAAACAACCAGCAAAAGTTGAAGCATGAGAGACATTACCTTCTACATTGTCCTGGTATGGGCACACCTGCTCTTGATGCAGCGCTGGATCAATACAGACTGAGCGAATCCTCGTGGGTAAGCGCAGACTGCGGCCAGCCTCAGCCAAGACCAGCACATGTAGCAGAGTGTCGAGGAAGGTCACCCAGTTCCCATTCCACAAAACTTTCGCTGCACTTGCTGCACAAGACGAAGAGAAAGCCTCACTATTTTATCACTCATCAAATGTTAGAATGTCACTGCTTATTAAATGCCAAGTTTGGTGTATGTACCCAGCTTCCCCTGTAAACTCCAACAGTCAGTTCTACATTGGAGATAACAGCTTTCCCAATGCTCTATTAGAATTGTTGGTTGTTCTCCCTTATCACACAACACAAGGCGCAGTCAGGTGAACCATTAATATATATGGAATTAAAAGATCAAAGAGTCATCATTACAATATCCAGGCTCATTGTGCTTCTTTTGAAAGGAAATTTACCTTCACTGTTGCATTCTAGAACACCCTGGAAAGTTGGTCCATAATTATATCCACGCAGATGCAGCTCTTGATAAATGTCTTCTTTCAAGAGTCCAGCCTTTGAGCTCCTGTCTACTTGAGTCCGAAAGCCATCTGGCCGGTTATGGAAATTCTGAGCAGCATTTTCTAGGAGGGAAATCTTCCCTGAAGGGCACAAGAATAACAATCATTATCATTGTTTAAAAATAATGGCTTTTACTAAGACCATATATACACTTACTTCTTCACTTACCACTCACAGCCAGATTTCCATTTCCTGACACCTCAAAGCAGCGGGAAGCAGGCATGAGTCTTACTTCCAGCTGTACTGATCCTGCAAGAAATATTGAAGAAGACAGGACTGTGAGATTATTTATATCTACCATACTCAAGCAAAACTTTTTCTTTCACTATCTCTCACAACACGTAATGTGATGACCATAACACATACTACTTGACTGTATGAATCCATTCCTTTGCTCAGTCATGCTGTATTCTTCTTTATAGTCTCTCTCCTGCATTCCTCCTCACTCTTCCCATGCACTCCTTTCCTCCCACTCCCTCCATCTTCACTACACAGTTGTGCAGTTATACCAGCACTCCTCACTCACCCTTTTTGGGAAGGATAGTTGCCTGATGAATTGTGACATCTTCAAACATAACAGCCATTTGCTCCATGGCCATGCCAAGAGACCGTGCCAGTGTTCGCCAAGCCAGCACTAGGTACCCAGTTGCTGGGTACAGAACTCTGCCGTCAATGCAGTGACCGATCAAGTAGTGGTCAGGAGAGTCAGGACTCACATCTGTCAAAGAATAAAGACCAGATTAAAAATAATAAAAGCATTCTAATAGAGAGGTCTTTCCCCCTCAATGTCTAGAAAAGGTTCTAGTTTCCCCAGCTATCCCGCCTGACAATATGCAGCTCTTAAAATTATTCTTAGACTAAAGCAGCAGAGCTTCCTGGTCTGTTCATGTTCTCTCATCCCATTTCAGAAACACATACAGGGTTTTTTCAAGCCAAACCAAACATTTAAGCTTCAGAGGATGGCTTCAAGGATGCTGTTTTGAGTATCCTTTTCTTAGTTTTACAAAAGGAAACACACAGGAAAACCAGGAAAGCGACAAACAAATAATAAACCCCAAACCAGCAACACACCAATATTGTAGACTGAGGCAGATGCAGAGCCTTTGGAACCTGCTGGAAAGTCCTCTGCTTTTGGAACATCCCAGTCCTGACTGTGGTCCCATTTGATGTATGGAGAAATAAGGGGTGTTCCCGCAGGGACAGGGTATTCCACGGATGGGAACAAGTTATTTCCCAGAACATTTATCCTAGAAAGACAAAAAGAATCGAGATAGTGGGGGAAGGGACAGGAAGAAAAAGTAGGGAAAAAAATTGGTTACAATACTTAAGAGGTCAGGTAGTAACTGGTCTCAGACTCTGTGTCTGAGATGTACCATGAACACTTACTGCAGCCAAATTTGTAATTAACAGTTTACAAGATGCAAAGTCTATTTCCAAAAGCTAGTTCCAGGCTCCTAGGCCTTTAAAATGGGACTTGTCTTTAGAAGGAACCTTCCCAGCCCAAGCAGTCTCTAACCCAAGGGAACACTTCACAAGTGAGCGTGCTAAGTTTGTAAAGCACAAATGTACATCTCATTTTTTTCAAGGGCTCTTGAAGGAGTATTTGAATCCATGTGAAGACATGCATACTAGAGAAGAGACCTGAATTCCGTTCCGTTATCCCACTCACCCTCCTTCCCTAGTCTCCTTACCCAGTTAAATGAATCTTTCCAATCTGTGTTAGGAAGAACTCCAAATTATTTTTGTGCTCTTTCTTCATCAAAGGTAGAATGGTGCAAGTTGGTTTCAAAGTTCTCCTCAAGATAGCCTGGTCAAGTAGAATCCATAAATCACCGGTGGAAGGCATTACTTACTACTTTGTCTCAATTTTTCTCTATGGGTCTCAAACCACTTACATATCTGTCCCAAGATTTCTGTGCTAGCTGCTGGAACATACACGACTTTAATGGGTAGGAGTACCCTTCCAGCAAGCCAAACTGTTGCATATCTGGTAAAGCAGAACCTACAGAATATTAATGTAATTCTGCCAAAACACAAATATCCCTTTCTCAAGCAGACTGTGAAGTGAAATCAAAACCTGCACTTGAAGAACTGCAAAGTTACCTTCTCACACCTCCCACTTGCACACACTCTCTTCCCAGGAGCAGCACCTTCTAGCCTGAAGTATCCCAGGGCATTTTTTAAGCAAAAGCTATTAGACCAAAAAACTCAGCCTTGAACGCTCAAGCCAACTTTTATTCTCTCTTCAGTTTGATCCCATGATCTTTACATGGGAAAAGAAAGGAAGAAAAACCAGAACACTCTCAAACCCAGACAATGAAGTCTTAGTCACTTGCATCAGAGTCCAAAATCATTCAGTGATTTCAACATGAGGCATATAGTCTCTTTATTGAGAACAATATCTGCCCAATTTAGAAACTGTACTCTGATTCTCCCTTCAAGTCACTTACAAAGCATAAGACTAACACGATGTAGTAAAAATACACTGGACTGAAATGCAGAAGCACCGTATAACTATTAATCTTGATTCATGAGTAACTACTATTCTTCCTAAGACTTCTCTTGCATGCCACAGACCAAATTAAAAAGACCAGTCCTTGAGACTTAAGGGACAGAGACAAGACCACACTACTGATCCTGTGCAGCAATTATTTCCCAATGAACCTCATGTTCTGCATTCTTTACTATGGAGCTAATTCCACGAGGATCAATTTTCACAGGGTGAGGAGAAAGGAGTAATGACGTGATCTCATTAGGGAAAGGAGTTTAAGAAGAAAGCAAGCTCCTGTGGTCTCAGACTACTTGGTGTGAAGTTAAGAGGGGAAAACATCACTG
This sequence comes from Erpornis zantholeuca, assembly GCA_013400515.1. Lineage (NCBI taxonomy): Eukaryota > Metazoa > Chordata > Aves > Passeriformes > Timaliidae > Erpornis > Erpornis zantholeuca. Next base: position 6,827 of record VZTN01015701.1, on the reverse strand, counting down.
CTGTCCACCACCTTTTAAGACAAAACCTCAACCCCAATTCAGTGTATAGTTGGTAACAGATTTTTCTCATAGAGAAGGCCAGTTAAGTCTTTTGAACGTCTCACTCTACCGTAATTTTTGCACACGCTCTCCATTAGAGCCAAGCAATGAAATGCTTTCCTTACTCATTATGCAGTCCAGAAAGCTGACTATCAGCTATCTGAAGTGCATAGGAATAAATAATGGCAGTAATGTGAATGTCTGGGTGAGGAAGTGGTAGTGTTTCAGGGATCTTTTATTGTTGTTGTTAATATTTATATACACCACCCCCTAAAAAAACACAAAGTAAAAAACAAAACCCCAAACATTAAGACTGGGAAAAGCTCAGAAGTACTCAAGGAAGCAAATGTTCTCAGAACTAGGGTTAAAAAAAAAAAAAAAAAAAAAAAGCTGCAGTCTGCAGTATTCCCTAGTTCTGACCCTCAACCTCCTTGCAGCAGTGTGGTACTATCAATATAGTATCATACTGAAACAATCAAATATGATACCTGTAAAAGGGCATGTGGAGCAATCTCTACTACAACAGCGTTCTCCGGAATATGCTTCAGACCTTCATGGAACAGCACTGGATTCACTAGGTTGTTCACGTGGTACTCTGCAGAGGAATGCCTAGCCAGATCACTCTGCCACTGAGATTCAGGGATAGATGTACTGATCCATCGTGCCGAGCGAGGTTTAGGGTGTGGAATGACCTACAGTCAAGAAAGAAGGACAGGAGAAAGAATTACAAGCAATAGAGAACAATACAATAGGCAAAAGCAAGCAGTTTCTCCTTTTTGCAGGTCATTTTTCCCAGCTTGATTGCTCAGGATATCCCTCTGCTTGAGGCCAAGTGATTTCAAACATTAGATCTCACAGAGGTCTACATGCTCTTCAAGAGATTTCCTTCTGAAGAAAGGAGTCCTCTTAAGCTCAACATCACCTACAGTCAACCTAGGTGCCAGAGCATAAGCCATGCAAGCCACAGTTTGGCAGTATTACCTTTTTCAGCGCATTGAGCAGTGCTGGTGCAATAGATGCCATGTAATAGGAGTGAAATGCGACGCCAGCACTGCGCACCTCCTTTGCGAACACACCATCTTTCTTCAGTGTGGCTACAAACTCATTCACAGAGTCCTAAGAAGAGGAATATAAGTGAACTAAGAGAAAAGCGCACAAAATAACTTGGGATCTGTATGAACCACTGTACTCCCTCCACACCCTTCATCAGCTGCCTTTTAAAGGGAGCTATAGCTGGGGTGAGGTTATTGCCCTTCTCAGTCTTATAATTTATTCTCCTCTATGCCCATGGATCCAAGAGATATTTTATTACTAGCTTACTGAGGCACTAACAGCACTTCCTCTCAGAGAGTATTCGAATGTGTACGTTTATACAAAGTATTATGACCACTCCATCACGTCCATCCAGCTCCCCTTTGCAAGCAGCTGAACGCTAGATAAGCTTCACGCTTTCTTCAAACCTGAACTTCACAGGTCCCACTCACAATCCTGCTATGCACTGTATCAGTTCCATACTCACCAGAGGCCCTGAAACAGTGACAGTGTCCTCAGAGTTGTGACAGGCTGGTACCACATTTGGAGGACAGCGTTGTTTACATTCCTCCCATGTCAGACCTGCAGAAGGAAGACCCAAGTGTTTGGACAACACAAGTGTTTCTAGCTATGAGCCTCATAAGAGGAAGCAATCACAACTGCACAGTCACTGTGCTCAATTCAGCACTTTGCAAAATTGGGAAGGACTTGCAAGAGACAGATGGGTGTCTCTCCCTTCTCCCAAAAACAATTCCACAAAAGCTAAGAATATTTACCCTAGAGCTTTAACATGACATTTATCACAGTTATGCTGAACACAGGAATAGAAGGCCAAATCTTTGCACTATGCCATTAATGAATGGGGTGGGGGTAACCCCCACACTTTCAAAGAAGCTACAGAATTGATTGTTTTGTCTCATGTTGCCCTTATTTCTAGGAGTCAAGCTCATGTGTTCTCTCCCCTGGTCTAGCTTGGGTTGTTGAGAGACACAAAATATCCATAGAAATCAGTAACTCTAGTGGCATGCTAGGTTAACGTAGGAAGCATATGGTCATACATTACACAGATAGAAGTCACAGGAAGAACGAACTCAACATCAGATTATCAAAAACATACTATATGTGGCACTCCAAATTCTGTCATAAGAGTGCCATTTATTTAATCTCAAGGGCAAAAAAAGCTAAATTAGGTAGTCCTTTGTAGCATTGCTTAAATTAAGAAATCTGGGATTATAACAGATTTAAGTGATCTAGTCCAATATACGGCATTACACCTGCAACAGCTTTTCTCCTAAGTGTTTCAGGTTTTAATTGACAACCGCATCCAATAAGAAACAGAAGAACAACAGTGCTACCAATAATAGTTTAGCTTTTAAACAAGTAAATCACTATAAAGCTGCACCACAAAGCAAAACTGCTGGTCCAAAATTTTACCCAACAGTGGGCAAAACTATATGATTTATGCAAACACAAAGCAAAGCTTGTTCAGGAGAAAGCTTATTTGTAAGTGCTATTAGGCCATAGTAAATTCCACTAGCCAGCTGCCACTACATAACAGTGGCTTACTGTTTTCACATCTCATTATTTTTGCAGACAATCAGAAGTCTCCTTTATAAAAAAAATACTAAATATATATATATATACACACACATGCACTTGTGCGTGTACAATATATATCTATCAAGAGCCAAAAAACTCAGTGCTTTGCATTTTCACTTCGTTTCAAGATGATTATTTATCAGGCATGTCACTGGTCACCAGACAATAAGTCCCTCCATTTCCACTTAAATTTTGGATGGATTACCAAAATCCTGATGTATTCCAGGACACAGATCACTACCACCGCATCAACTCAAATATTTAATAACCTGTTCTACATCAGAAGAGAACAAAAAGAAGCAACAGTGGCCAAGAGTTTACAGACGTGATAGTTTCAGAGACCAATTTTATCCCAATGGCATACAACAGAGATCAAATGCACTTTCCTGTATCGTTCTTTTGGTAAGGGTGTACCTACCAACAGCAGCCATTCCTCCTGGTGGCAATTTGGCCTCCTTAACACATCGTCCCCGCCAATAAGCGGCGAGAATGGCTTCTTCATGACTTAAGGAGTTGTCTGCATAGCCACAAGCTAGTTCTCCCACTGAGTGGCCCAAAATCCCATCGGGTTGCAGACCTGCAGCCTTCAGCATATCGATCTGAGCAATCTGCAAGCAGGAGTAAGATTACTGATTCCATCCCAGAGTAAGCAGGTGTCAGGCCTCAAAAGTACACAAGCAGTAGCAAGTACATAATAAACTTTTTGGTACAGATATTCTTGGCCTCACTGCCTTTCTTTTCCCCCCTCACAGCTGCAGCTCCATCCTCCTTTCAAAGCAATCCCAAGAATCATTACGCAACTCCGGTATTGTCTGGGCCTCTTCACAATGCAGTTTTCCACTAAGAAAGTAACACGAGGCTGCCAAGAATGTGTTTGTACAAAGTAAGAGGCAAGACCAGCTTTCCAGATCACTTTAAAAGCATGGCCTCTAGTTTATTAAGAAACCATGAATCTCATATTGACACTCAATCGAGAAGAGATTTCATTCAGCTCGACTTAGTTCATTTGCAGAACGAATTTTAGAAGACATTAAATGGAACCTTGCTCCTTGGCACAAACATTTGCATAAAAATGAAAGACATTCCTTAGTCTCTTAAAGGAAGAAACTGTCACATACACACACAAATCAGTTCAGACCAGTATTAGTCCAAACATCTTGTAAAAAAAAAAGCAGTGAGGCCAAGAATGTCTGTACCAAAAAGGTTTGTTATGTACCTGTAAGTGGCAAGGCCCAAAACTGTCAAGGGCACAACACACTCCCTCCTTACAGAGAGGTATTTCTAACAGCTGCCACTTGCTGATTACACAAAAGCTTCCATTAACTGGTATAAAGCGCTACCAGCCAAACCAGACACGTTAGCAGAAGGTGCTTATGACGATTGAGTCCACAACCCCCCTCCACTAGCCCTTTGAGCCTTGCCTGAATAGCAGCTAGTCCAACAAATGCATGGACAGTATCATCAAAAGTGTTCTCATCTGCTTGCAGCAGCAGGTCTGAGACCTTCAGGCCTGTGTTCTTCAAAGCCTCATCTGAGCGCAATATAGACTGGTGAAACAGCTTCAACTTCATAAGGCTCAGGCCCATGCCTTTCCACTGTGTTCCCATGCCTGCAGGATAGGGAAGGAGAAAGTGAGCTTTGGTAATACTCTGAAACGGGAGCAGACACGACACACTTTCTCTGGCAGTTAAAGAATTCTAACTAAGAACAAAACATAGTACACTTCTAACATTCTCTAAATTAGGCACTACTTTTTATTTTGCTGGCCTTGGCTACAATCAGAAGACAGTTAAGTTGGAAGGTTTTAATAAAATACAGAAAACACAAGACTTCTACACATGTCACAGAGTTGCAAAATATTTCCTCTCGCTACACTGTAAAATAGCATTAAAGCACAGAATACAATTGCTCATGCCCCACATCTACAGAGGAATGGAAAAGCCTGGACCCAATGCTGCACACCTACCTGAGCATATGTACCAGAGTGGTCTACCAGATGCTTGAACTTGCTGAACCTCTTTTATGTCACTTTCAGTGCCAACCAGTGTGTAGCCCCTGTAGGGCATGGAGGACACAGGAACTGCAGAGATATCACTGAGCAGGCTTACAAATGCGCTGCATCCTCCATGTTTTCTGCTCTCTTGAATTAGTGTTTCCACAGCTTCCTGGGTTCTGCCAGAAATTTGAACCAGTCTTGGCATGTTACAAGTCTCCAGAGGCTGGCATTTGTTCTTATTTGGTCTCAAAATGACATGAGCATTAGCACCTCCAAAGCCAAAAGAGTTGATACTGACAAGGCCACCTTTCACTGGTGTTGGTTTACAAACTACCTCCAAAGTGCCATCTTGTAAGGCAGGAATATCCGGATTTGGGGTATTGAAATGAAGATTTGGAGCCCACAGCCCATGTTCCAGAGAGAGAATGACCTGAAAGAAAAACAGAGGGTTCTGTGCTCCACATTGTCTCATGACAAACATTCTTTTGTTGTTATTATTTTACTACAAATGACCATGTGGCATATTCTGAAGCAGTTCTCTATGTTCGGATTCATTTCAGAGAATAGCATTGCTGATATTACTGAGGTAGCAACTGCATTACCTAGGCAAATTTTAAGACCATGCAGGAAGTCAGCAGAAGTTGAGCATAGTAGCCTTAAGTTTAGCTTCCAGACTCTAACTGCTAAGACATGCAGTCTTGCTGGAAAAGCAGCCTAGGTACTAAGACTACCA
>VZTN01015697.1:9033-30390 GCA_013400515.1 Erpornis zantholeuca | reverse complement strand
ACTCAAAATTTCAATTTCTTCTTTTTCTTTTCTTTAATGGTTACTGCAAAAACTCCATGTACTGCAGTTACTTTCATCACCAAGGAATGGAGGCAGTGTTAGTATCAGAGGTCCCTTGCTTATTTTTTTCTGTTGGATTTCTTTCATCATCTTTTGGAAGAATTTCTAGCTCAACGTGTCTTTTAGTACATATTTCTTCCCAGCTTTTTAATTTATGCCTCTCCTAATTAAGTTCTTGAGAGTCTTCAGCTGCATGTAACAAGAGTTTCCTAAATGCTAACCTGGGGCTGTGTCCTTTTGTGGATCACGGTAATTGTGAGATGACTTACAAGAATGCTGAGTAGCTGCATTTTGCTTTAGGAAGCATACCAGACTGTCACTTCAAATGCCTGAGGAAACACAGGTATGTTACCATTCATGTGTGCTTTATTTCAGTACTTCCTGCTGAGAGGAATTAATCTGGATTCTGTACTAGAGGAGACTATCCCTCCACTATGGTAACAAATATAAAAACTGCGCTTCTGGTGTTTCCCTGATTTTAAAAGAAAATGCATGGCCACAAAACCTGCATATTGAGAGGGGTCACAATTCTGGCATCAATATCTAATCTCACACTTTAATGCTCTTCCCAGTGATGAGTTAGTGACAGTAGATATGTTCACATGAGATCTTAAATTATGTTATTATGTTAGGTTACTATACAGGATGAGGGACAAAGAGAGAAAAATCAGTATGATCATCACAATACAAATGCAAAATATTCCATATCAAACCACTTATCCAAGCCAACATCTCTAACCACTTTTGTCAAATGCTGTGATATTAAACTGCATACACCTCATAATCTTCCTGTATAAAGTACTCTTTCAATTTCTGAATACAATAAAAAAAATCCATCTGTAAAACAGAAGTAATTGTCTTTGGTCCTTAAATATACTGGGGGAAAAAAGTATATTTATATTAGAGTGTCCCTTCCATGGTTGTTAGAAGAAGTCGTAAAAGCAGATGAAAGATACACTGTCAGCAGTATAAAGAAGTCCTCACCTCTTGAGGTCAATTGAAATACAAAGAAAAGGTGGCTGACAATAATTAAGCCAGAGACAATAAACAGAATTAGGCCCACTAGGCTTGATTTCTCATGGAACTTCAGAGGACAGAAGTAACAGGATTTATGGCACACCTGTTTCCACAAGATGCCCAAAATGCATATAAAAAAACTCTGTGATATAAAAACAGATAGAAAATATAGTCAAGGTTGCATTGACACTCAGGGACTGATGAAAGTGTGCTAATTCAGTAAGGAGTCTAGATCTTTATCAATATCAGGCTATAGTGATTTTTGAATTATATCATACAAGCTGTCTTGAGATGTCATGATATTGCTTTACAGGCTCATGATCCCCTGACTGTCTGCTTTAATTTAACTGATCAGGTCAGCAGGGCAGCACTGAGGCATGCCAAGCTTTGGCCATCAGACCCTCCAAGTGTAGATCAGAGTACAGTAACTTTTCCAAGGAAAGTTGTACCAGTTGTACCATACAGCTGTCTCCTTGTAAATCAAGACTAGTTGAATTCACACAGATGAAACACCTATTTAAAATATATTACCCACTTTCAGTCCCAACATCCAAACAGGAGAGCTTGTTAAAGAGGCTCTATTCCCACGTGCGGAATACAGGGAAATGTATGAATCACAGCATCACAAAACAGGCGAGATCATATCCAAGCCTGAAGGTCGTACAGTCCTACCCCTCTGTTCAAAGCAGGACCAGATATGTCACATTGCTGGCGACCACTCTCAGCTTTTGAGCATTTCCAAGGAAGAAGATTAAAGACCCATGGGTCATCTGTTCCAATGTTTCCATCTTCTTTAGTCTACATGCATCTTCATGTATTTGAATTCATGCCCATTGCCTCCTGCCTCCACTCCCCTGAGAACAGATTCCCTTCCCCTTCGGTCTGTCTCTCCCATCCTACTAGGACTCTATATACACTGTCAATGTCTCTCCTGAGCCTTCTCTTCTCCAGTCTAAATAGTCCCAGATCCCTCTGTGCCTAAATGGGAGATGCTCCAAGCTTCAAGCTCTTAATCCTTTTCCTGGCCCTCCACTCGACTCACCCCAACAGACCCACATGTCTTTTGTATTGGTGAGGACAAAACTAGACACAACATTCCAGAAAGAACCACATCCCTCAACTTGCAGTGCCCTTCCTAAAGCAGCCTGTCATGCTGTTAGTTGTATTGCCCAGAGTTATCACATTTATAACTCTTTATAAAATTGATCATTGCTGCAAATACTGAAATAAATGTGTGTAAATGTGTGTAATACAAAACTGCCAACTGCTAACTATAAAATGAAAGTTTTATGCTCAGCACTACGCTTTCAGATGTTACCAACGTCCACAATAACCATTTCCAAACATATAAAACACAGAATAGTTTTAATTACTAGGGTATTGGGATGTGGAGTAATTTAAATTGTTGAATATGCTTTGCCACAAACACTGTAATTTATTTTATGAGTTTACCTGCAGCTATGGCAAATCACGCTTTCAGTGATTTTTTTTCACACTTCATTCTTTTAATATCAAAAGATAAGTATTCCTTACTGGTCAGTCTACTGGTGGTGACTTTCCAGACTAATTTCTACCGAGCCACCATCTAGGTATTTCATAATAAAAATGGGGACATCAAATATGAGGGAAAAAAATCTTCAGGAAATATCAACATTTTGTGTTATGCTATTTAAAGCAAATTTAAAAAGTGGTAACCAAAAGCCATTCACAACCATCCCATATACACTTGAAGAAAGGAGAGAAAGAATACTAAAATGCATTTAATTTTTGAAAAGAAAATGTACATGAGTCTAATGCTTTGATGTGGTAGGGCAGAAAGAGGAGGTCCTGAACTTTTCCTCCCCTTAAAAGATGGCACCAGAAACCAGGTGAGCACCACTGGCCCCCAACACAGGTCTGCCTCAGCATGTACTCTGGCTGCTGCTGAGAGTTTCAGGTGTCAAGAGACTTCCACCTACATCTTGTGTTCAGTTGCTTTGATATCCTTCACACAGAAATAGAAAGGGCAAACCCACACGATTTGTGTAGGGAACATAGGCAGATGGATAAGGGTTGAACTGCAACCTCCTAAGCTTGGTAGCTGGAGCTCATGGTACAATCTGTTCTGTGAAACATCCTTTCCCATGTTATTTCTGGCTGTTTCTGCAGTGCGTCATCAAATGCTATTCATACCATGAAGCACAATGATTGCATTGCTCTTTAATTCCCCTCAAGCTTGCCGTGACTGTTGATTAAACAGTATGTGGGCTATGATTAGCTTCAGTGTAGAATACAAAATTGACTCCTACCTGCTCAGGAGGATCACCATAGCAGACAATGCTTTGGTTGTCTCCTCTTGAACCGTGCTATCAGTTCTAGGACCATTAATGTAATAGTCACGCAAATATAATCATGAAGCACCAAAAATATAGAATTTGTCTTCTTTTTAGTCAGAATCATAAAAAATGAAAATATTTTAGACTTTAGCTCAAATTTCAGAATCATTTAGCCTTTATAAGTGTTGCTGTGGCATTGGTACTTGTCTTCTCCTCTCAGCATTTCCCCATTCTTCTCCTTTCTCCCCAGAGAAGGACCAGACAGATACAGTTCAACAAGTTCTGTTATGACTTTCTGGATTCCAATAGCTTTGGCCTCTGAATATCCTTAGCATCTACTAGCAGTTCAGCTTCTTCTGGGTGCTTTTCTCTTAGTGTCTGTCTCATACTTGGTATCTAGTTCTCATGATATCTGTAGGAGCTTTCAACAAGACTCCTATAAAGTTTCATCAAAATTTACATTTTGTTAAAATGGAGTGGCCTGTTCAATAGATAAGAAAATGATTGGACAGTCATATCCAGAGGGCAGTGGGGGTCAGTTCAGCGTTCTTATAGACATTGGCGACAGGTGATGTCTCTCAGGGGTCCAAATTGGGACCAGTGTTATTTAATGTCTTCATCAATGGCATAGACAAAGAGGTCGAGGGTGCCCTTGGCAAGTTTGCCAATGACACTGGGCTGACAGTGACCCTCCTAAAAAGACATGATGCCATCCAGAGAACCCGGACCAGCTCCAGAAGAGATCTCAAGAAGGGCTGGGGAGCCTTGTAAGGTTTACAAAGACCCAAGTGCAAGGTGGTGCACCTGGGTCAGGGCAAACAATGGTATCAATATAGCCTGGGGAATGAAGGGATTGGGAACAGCTCTGCCAAGAAGGATCTGGCGTTTCTGCTGGCTGAAAATCTCAACATGACCCAGCCATGGGCACTCCCAGCCCAGAGAGCCAAACATCCCCTGGGCTGCATCCAAAGCAGCACAGCCAGCAGGGCCATGGAGGGGATTCTGTGCCTCTGCTCTGCTCTGGTGAGACCCCACCTGCAGGGCTGCATCCAGCTCTGGGCTCCCAGCACAGACCTATTGGAGTGAGTCCAGGCCGTCAAAAAGGTGATTATGTCCCATGAAGGCAGGCAGAGAGATTTGGGATTGCCCAATCTGGAGAGCAGAAGTCTTCAGGGACACGTTATGGCCACCTTCTTGTACCTACAGGGAGCCTACAAGAAGATTGCAGAGGGACATTTTTTAAGGGTATCTAATGACAGAGATGCATTGGGTTTTCATTTTTACATTTTTCAAATCCTGTACTGCCTAGTGCGTAACTCTGAGGTTTCTTTCTTCTCTCTCACGCTAGGTAAACATAACAAAGCCTTTCCAGGCCTGCTTTCCAAGGATACTCAGGTCATCCTAGGCCCAAAAAGTATAAACCAAATCCTCTGGGAGGGGGGAAAGCCTGGGGAAATTATATCATTAACTGAAGATTTGATTGGAGAATTAACCCTGATACACAAATGAACCAAACTTATAAAAGTGTGAAGAGCTCATCACCATCCATCCATCTTAGGATCCATCTTGAGAGTAGCCTCTGGACCCCCAGGGTGTACCTTTGAAGGCCCTTCAAATAAATACCTACCTTTATTCCCTTATTCCTGTCTAGTCTCTGTTTTTTAGGTAGCCACTTCAGTCATCAACAGGAAAAGATGAAATTTTTAAACTGAAAGAAAGGAGGTTTAGATTAGACATTAGGAAGAAATTCTTCACTGTGAGGTTGCTGAGGCACTGCAAGATTCCCCAGAGAAGTTGTGGATGTCCCACCCCCAGAAAGGTCAGGCTGGATGGGGCTTTGAGCAACTTGGTCTAGTGGAAGGTGTCCCTGCCTCCTGCATCAATCACAAACAAAACAGGAGAACAACATAAGAGACACCAGTGGCTGGAAGTGAACCCACGTAAACTGAAGACAGACACATTTTTAAACATTAAACTCATGTTTTAAACAGTGAGAACATTTAATCATTGGAGCGAAGTTTCAAGGAAAGTGATAAATGATTCGTTTTGTGATCTTCAAACACAGACTGCTTTTCTGGCATGTACTTTAACATGTACAAGCTATATGTCACAGAAGGGCAAGTTATCCTGTTCTCTGAGCAGAGATAAAGGAGAGAAATTTAATGTTTGTGATTTAGGGAGATTAGGGAAAATTATGCTCATTTTTCTTTAATCCCATATGTGAATTAATATGTGTGTGACTGCGTGCACAAAAACAAGCACAAAATGTCTGACTTGGTCATTTTTATGCTGCCATTTTCATTTGTGGATATTCTGAGCATCTGTATTCTTTCGTGGCTTCACAGGGGTCACACAGTAGCTTTACAGTGACACACCCCCACTTAGTCTCAAGGGAAGAACTTCAGAACAAAGCACCAGTCTGCAACAGATCACTAAGAACTTCTGTCTCTTTTTAAAAATTTTTTTTTAATTGTAAACTCCTCCTCATTCTGGAAATTCATTAGTGATTGTTTATTTAGTATAATGGCTTAGTTCCTTTCTTATTATTAAAAAGTTCCTTCCAAAGTAATATAGCTTTTCTGTCTGGACACGATGGAGTAGCTCATATTTCTGTTCTGTTTGATGTGCCAATTTTTAAACATGACTTCTGAGATCCTGAAATGTGCCACAATATAAGAATCTGCACAGTGATGATTATTGGCAACTTGGACTGGCACTAAGGTATGGTAAAATATAGTATTGATTTTAATTATTGTCTGTAGCATTTCCCACACTAAAATCCTAAATTTCCTAGACAGAATAATAACACTTGGTAGAATGGGAAGAACTCTTTCTGTTTCTACTTTCCATTAACAGCCAATATGGCTATTTTCTTGCTTTTTGTCTTTCCTATTAGGTTGGAACAAAACAAAACCTAAGAAATAGCAATTTTAATTTTTAGGACAAGGCCTTGTTTTCTGAAAAAATGGAGTCAAATAACTTAACAGTTAAAAAAGATGCTCACTGAGATCAAGCAAAGTCACACCTGTTGCATTGTAACACTAATGAAATCAGAAGGCAAAGCTCTGAAAAATCTTAAACTCCATGAGAAATGGACTTTTCAAAGTGGTTTTACAAAGACATTAACCAGGTTTACATTGTTTACTTATGGCAATTTTTCTAAAAATCAACTAATTTCCTTCATCTAAAATTACATTTGTTCAGACAAAAGAGAAAAAAATCAATAAACTAGATTTTAAGCCAGTACAAATGGGTTTAGTTGTTTTGCAGTCAATAGTTTTATCCCAATTTCTATTAGTTAAGGATGAAGTGAAACTGTCCACTACTAAAAATGCCTACTTTACCTCTTTTAAGTCTCTGGAGCAGCTCAGGAAACATCATATTCTGTTACTTTTCAGGACTGTGTTTATTGCTGTGTTTTGCCTCAGCGGGATATTCTAACAATGTTATAGGCTGTGTGTCCAGCATCCAAATGTGCTGCCTGTTTTTGCTTATTTCTAACATTCAGTTATTACTATCCCTCCTCTTAGCCTTTCAAGGAGATGTTTCAACAAAAATAATACTTCTTGTATTATTAGTTGTCTTTAAAAACTCCCTGTAAGAAATGAAAGCAGTCCTTGGTCGTAGAGGGAATCTACAAAGGAGGTACAGTATTTCTCTGAATACTCAACTATGTTTTATCTCATGATGTGTGTATGCAACAGTACAGTGTGAGAGCTGAGCATTCTGTGTGTGGCATCTCGTGACCTAATGTTTTCTTAACTTTCCCTTCTGACTTTTAATGTGTTTCTGTGTACTTCATGAAGTTCCCGTGTCAGAAGATTTTCGTGTCCTACAGCCACACTAGCCATTCAGCAGCAACAGCTTGGAGAGCCACAAACTTTTCCTTAGGAATTGATCTAGACTCCCCATTGACAGGTGATTGTAGCAGGGAGCAGCTGAGTTGAAGGGATTAATTCTTCAAGTGTTCTAGTCATCAAAAATGTGCAGCGGTTTCTTTGATAAAGTCTCTTCAAATAGGTATAGGTTTCCAATGCAGACAAAAGTGGAAGAAGCAAAAGAGAAGGAGCTTGGGAATTTCCCTACGGTGAGTTTAGTGCAATTTCTTGCTGATGAGTTCTTTTGCCACACATAAAATCCTGTGTTCATTTCTGAGGCCCTCACTGCATGAATGACATTGAGGTGCTGGAGCGAATCTGGAGAGGGCCAGCAGAGCTGGGGAAGGTTCTGGAGCACAAGTGCTGTGAGGAGCAGCTGAGGGAGCTGGGGGTGTTTAGCCTGGAGAAAAGGAGGCTCAGGGGAGACCTTATCACTCTCTAAAGCTGCCTGAAAGGAGGCTGTGGCCAGGTGAGGGTCAGCCTCTTCTCCCAGATCGTAAGTGAGAGAAAAAAATGGAAGTGGCATTAAGATGCAAAATGGGAGGTTTAAATTAGATATTTTTCGCAGAAAGGTTTGTGAGACATTGGAAAAGACTCCCCATGGAAGTGGTGGAGTCATCATCCCTAGAAGTGTTCATAAAGCATGCAGATATGGCACTTGAGGACATGGTTTAATGGTGGTGGTGCTATGCTGACAGCTGGATTTGATGAACTTAAAGGTCTATTCCAGCCTTTATGATTCTGTGATTCTTCCACTTATGAAGCAAGCAACAGCTTTGCTCAGGAGACCAGATTGCCACAGCCTTTACCCACAGCATGAGCGGACAAAAGTGATACTTAGATAGCAAAAGCCTGCTTTGATATGGATGACAGTTCTCAGCCTGCCAGATATCAGCAGGTATTGTCATGTGTAATGTACACTGCATACAAGTGTTCTCATAAATAAATGAGACATTCATGTTCCAATCCCACTTGTCCATATATTGACTTGTATTCATATATGTTCTGTAATCAACCTGCATAAAAAATTAAATTCACTGCTTCTTGGGCAAAGAACACTTTAAACATATGAAGGAAGAAAGGCAGAGGAAAATTGCAACATGCTCTCCAGACCAAATTTTTAGTTAACTAATTTCAAAACACATCTTTATCCTTTGGTGCTTCAGGAGAGGGTGGCTGTAACTGTGGACTTAGGGCACAATAAGTACCCATGACTGTGGTGATACACATTTGTTTGAGGAAACTTGTCCCTACACTTCCACTGATGCAGTGTGAGCTCTCAGCCTCCCCACCTGCCAAATAAATCCTGCAGGATGTCATGTGCAGAGTGTCTGTTTCCTGCTAGGCAATGCCCTGTGACCCTTGGCAGCAGGAGCCTCTTTCCCTTCAGCCTTGCTGCGCTGCTTTGTGTCCTCTCTGGGTGAGAGTTGAGAATGTCACTCCCTTGGAAGGTCTTGGACTAACCCCCCAGGTAGGAAGGAAGTGATGTGCAGCATCTTTTGTCAGAGATAAAATGCAATTAGCCTGGAGGATGTGTGAGTAAAGGAATCTTACAGGAAAATACAATCACATGACACTAATGAAGCATTTTAAAGCACTTGTCTCAAAAATAGGATAAAGCGAGTTAGAACGCAGGAAAGCTGGAATCCTTAGGCATAGCATTTCAGTGTAGCCCAGGTCTCATCACCTATCAAAATGCATCTTTAACCCCTGTGAATTTTCACAGATAGGGTGGTTGTGATGTCTTTTCTGTCTTTTCACGTGAAGTTGTAGCAACTGCAGATCTAAACTGTGCACTTATTTTGAAGATGTACAACAAAAAATTATGTTTATAATAATACACATTTATATAGTGTGCTATGTCTCTATACAATAAGAGTAAAGGCAGGTTTCAATCTGTCTGGAATTTGTATTTGGTTTTGATATTACTGATTTTCGTATCAAATCTGGATTTTTCATTTTCAATATAGTATCATTAGTTTACTGATTTAATGAAGTAGGACTCTTATTTATATGGTCCTTCTGTAACTGAAGAATATATTCATTTTTTATGTGGAAAAAATGTCATTAGAAAAGTTTTGTCTTACCAGATTTGCATGTCATTGGTGGTTCTATGTATTTGATTCAAGCAATTTTATGACTGAAACTGACACTATAGGTAGACAAAACACACTGCATTTGAATAAAAACATAATAAAAAGTCAGGCAAGGAGATGAATGGAATAAATTCAAAATGGTTTGTGCAGAGTGACTTTCCCAGAAGGTCAGCTTATTAAATTCGTTTCAAAAGAGTTATTTTTAGCAACTTTGAAATTTCATTTGGAACAGCCAGCTTAGATGTAATGTTAAAATTGGAAGTAACAGCCACAGCTTTGTGAACAGGAAAAGTCTGGTGTAGTATCACATTATAACATAATTCGGGTTAATTATGCCACCAAAATAACAGAATTTTGGCCTTAAAAGATAGCAATTAAAGATATAAAAGTGATTTTGAAACATGTTATTTTTATCCAGTAATATTTATGTTTGTTTACATGACTGCAGAATCATTTTAGTTCTGCTCTCCTCTTCTGTTGTGCAATTAAAGAAAAATTAAATTGGTAAAAATATCTCCCAGCAATGGGTTCAGGGATTTTCTGATGCCATTCGGATAGATATGTACCACATTTCCCTGAGCAGATGAGACAAATTTCTGCAAGATTATTTACAAGAGCTAAGTGGACCGGAGCTGTTCCCAGTGGAGCCCCGTTTCCTCTGCATGCTGGAGCCATGATTAGAGCAGGGCTGGAGAGGAGCCACCCTCCCTTCAGGAAGCAGAGGTGAGCAGTCACTGACTGCAGTGCATGCTCTCCCTCACAGCAGATCAAGAGCCATTCTGGTTTGCTCCTAGCTTCCTAGTCAGGATGTGATGATACATCCAAGCCATGAGCCACTTCCTTCGCCTGTGCCTCCTCTGCTAGTGGTTGGCTAGATAAGGGATATTATATAGCTTCGCAATCTCTTTGATGGACACAATTTATCAAAGGGACATCCTACCCTTCCTTTGGCAAGCAGCACTACATGGGGTTGTGTACGTGCTCGCAGTCAGGGGACATTGAACTGTCCAGGCAGTTCTGCTTCTCTCAAGAAATGCCTAGTGGTGGTACAGCACTGGCATAAATCCCAGATTTGACACCAGCAAGAATCCAAAATGATTTTTTTAGAATTATATGCTACTTGATCTCTTAGAATTTTGTCATATGTCACCTAGATAGCTTAGGCATATGCTTGCTTATTCACAGCAGTTATAAAATTATCCTCATTAGTGATCACAGTCACTCATTTAAAACATGGCACTGAAGTTAAAGGATGGTGGTGTATGATAATGTACACAGAAGATAAATCGTCCACAAGATTTACAATTTAAAACCAGCAACTCTCAAGTTTATTTTTGCAGCCTCCTCCCGTTTCCATTGATAGCATAGGGCTTACAGCCTCTGTTCAGTTCAGGAAATAGGAATTCGTGATACCCACTTGAGAAGTGTTTGAGACAGCACCTAGGTCCAGGCAATGCTGGGAGAGTGCTTGTTAGCAGAAGAGGAAGTCTTCAGGACATCAGAACATTTTCAAGATCCTAACTGTATGTTTTGGCAAAGGAGTATTTAAGGAGGAAGCATAAAACAAACATTGGTTTTTTGTGCTGGTTGTTCTCTGGTTTCTTTTTTCAAGAAGATTCTTTTGTGTATCAGGGACAGTACAAAAAATAAGCAAGGAAATGCTGACTGGGAAATGAGAGATTTGAGAGTGGTTGGTACCACAGGTGCACTGGAAGCAGAAGGAAATGAGAAGAGGAAATCTCATGTCAAGCTTTATCATTAAAATAAAAAACCCTTTAGAGCAAAGTGACAAAATTCTCGTCTCTACATCTCTCTTTCTCTTCGTATGGGAGAGAAATGATATTTTGTAAGGGCAGTTAGTACTGTATCCAGGCAGAGATCGGTGAAATCAAGAGAGAAGACAGCCTCTCTGTTGTGGCCAAATGATACAGAGATGGAAAAAGGGAAAGAAACTGAAGAGCAAATAAGAATTTTTAGTTAAACAACTAAGTTAATTAACTTGTAATCCTGGGAAGAGCAAATGGAAGTACTCAACATCCAGACTAAATCAAGTAGCTATATTCCATTTAAATGTTCTGGCCAGTCTGCCCTTGTTATGGAGCAAGAGAAAGAAGTAGGAGTTCGCAAGGTTTTGTCAGTACCACCTAGAAAACCAAAAACCAATAGATCTTGTCTGTACTGCTGTTAAGGAAGGTAATAAATATGCTTTTCATTTAACCATTCATGATATGGTGAACATACCAAGTAAATAACAGCATTAAAGCACAGAACAAAATTTAGTGTATTCCAGCATTTAAAAAAATGTTAATGACAAACATTTAATCCTCAATACTTAAAGCAGGCATACGGTCAGCCATGCTATCGATAAAACTGGTTTTTTTGTACTGTAAGACAAAAACCACTTCCATAAATGATGCAAACTGTGTTCCATGAAGGAGAAAGAGAAGTGTTTTTTTTTCTATATTAAATGCAAACTTCATCAAATAGTAAGTAATACAATGTTTACTAGCATATTACAAGACTTATATTGCAATCATATATTCATCTCTATTACTAAATAAATGTATTAATGAATCTCAAGATTTATTATCCTGCTTCTCAATATTCAGAAAGATAGTTTCTCACATTTTGTGCTTACATTTTATTCATTGGTGTTTTTCTCCTAGGGAGGAACACTTTGTAATATTTTCTGAAGCTGATAGCATTCTCAAAAAGACCACATCTTAATACATTGTGTCAATATAAAAATGGAACAGGCCACAGTTAGATGGCAATGACTTTAGTCTCAATGACAGCTTAGCTTACTTTGATTTCAGTTATATGAAATTTCCTCTATATTTGAAAATTCTCTAATTATTGTTATAAAAGTTTTAATGATAAAATTCATGAGAAGATTTGGCACACAACCTACATAAATAAGCTACAGCTTACTTACAGATTATATAATGTAACATAAGTTACAGCTGAGATTTGTTTCCTCTTTCTTTCCAAATAGAAAATGCTCAGAAGGGGATTCATTTGGTATGGTTAAAACAGCAATATTCAGAACATTTGTGTCCCAGCTCCATGAAGTCCTGCAGCTTCGTGGGACAGGTACTTAACATTACATTCTGGGACTGCATTGGAGTCAACGGGATTGTATGGCAAAAAATATGTGTTCTCCTGTGACCTGCTGGATTAGGGTCAGTAGAGAGGCTGTAGATCACTGTAGAACACTTCCCTGGAAGTGTTCAAGGCCAGCCTGGATAGGACTTTGAGCAACCTGCTCTGGTGAAAGGTGTCCCTGCCCATGGCAGAGGATTTGGAACTAGAAGATCTTTAAGATCTCCTCCAAACCAAAACACTCTATCATTCTACAATCCTATGTTTTTCTGTCTCTTACAGAATGGAGATTATTAGATAAGGATTTAACCATAAATTCAAATGAAAGGTGTAAAATTTCCATCCTAATGCAATTACACCTTTCACACAATTCAATTTTACAGTAACAGGTATTAAATAAGGTGAGGTATTCAGCATGTTTAACCACATATGAAAGCACAAAATCCTTAAAAATTGCCATCTTAAAACCTGAGGAATATACAAACTGGGTCCAGAAATCCCACACTGTCCAATCCCAGCCTTCAGGAAGCTGAAAAGATATGTGCTCTGTAAGTACAGCAGTTTTTGGCACTGCATTGCTCATACAAAATAGTGCTTTGAAGTGCTTTTTAGACTTCTAGATGCTAAGTTAGGCTTTTCAGGGATATGGAGGAACTGAAATTGAGGTGTGTGAGATACCCTTTCAGTGCTCTGGTCCCCATTTCTGTATGCATTCTGAGAACACATCCTGTGGGCAGGATGGACATAAATACTAATTAGATGTATTAATTAGGGTGGTAAATATCTAACTATGTTATCCTCCACTGAAAAGATTGAGCATGCTGATGTTGAATTTCTATGAAATAAAGATTATTGTGATTGTTACTTAGTACGTGCCTTTCCTCATATTTCAGTTTGTTACAGCAACAATGGAAAGAGGCATGAGGAGATACTTCCTGTACCCTAAATTTAACTTCCATATGTTTCCTTTTTTTCTATATTTCAAAATTCCTCTTTTTGCTTTTACTGTTCTTGAGGTGAAGTCCAAATTTGAAAGAAAGACAGTCTGATTTTTTCTGCCTATTCCAAACCTGATTTTTATTTTGAGAAAAGCACTGGATGAATTTCAGCTTATATAGAATTTTCATTCAGTTCCAGGGCCATTATTACACGTATTTTGATCATGTCAACACATCTTCCTAGTGCCTTCTATTCTGTAGAGACTCAGATGATGTGGGTGTCTTCTCTGGTTATGCAAGGATAAGAAAAATATTAGAATACTAAAGGGTATAGGCATTATCCATTCTTTGTTGGACAACTGGAGGTTTATGTTAAATAACAGGTAAAGGTTTTTCACCCAGAGGGTGGCTGAGCACTGGAAAAGGCTACCCAGGGCAGCAGTAACAGCACTAAGCCTGACAGAGCTCAAGAAGCATTTGGACAATGCTTTCAGGCACATGGTGTGATTCTTGGGGTGTCCTGCACAAGGCCAGCTGTCGGACTCAATGATCCTTATGGCTCTCTTTCAACTCAGCATATTCTAGGATTCTATGACTAATCCTCAGTGCATCCTGGCAAAGCAATGCTCCTTTCACTGGCAAAGCAACTGGAGAGTGCATGCACAATAAATATTTACTTGCTTTTTCATGGGGCTTGATTGACGTCTAGGAGTCTGACAGGTACTAACACACTACTATCAGTAGTGTGTTGTGATAAATCAAGTGTCAGTCTGCATGAGCTGTTTAACATCCCACCTGCTTAAATTCTTAGGCATAAGATGTTCCACTCCACACAGTTTGAAGGGCAGTAAACTTGTTAGGAGTGAAAGGCTCAGGTTCACATCCCTGTGGCACATGTCTGTTCGTCTGTTGGTTATTCAGCAGTGAGCCACTCTCAGATTCTCCTTGGACACAAACCATTGCACACAAACATCCATCACAGCAGGACCTTCAACCTCCACCTGGCAAGCCCAACGCTACCTTCTTTGTAGCCAAATAATGCTTGCATATTTCCACATAACAAAAGGGTTTCAGGAAAGAAGAGCCATTAAAGAACTTGTTGGTCGTGGTAAGAAATATGTTTGAATCTTCCATGTGTCACACAGGTGCATTAATCTCTGTGCTATTGAATATTTGCAGAAGGAGTTTCTTTCCATTTTCCAATCAAGAAAATAGTGTCTCTCTTGGGGAAAAAAATCCTAAGATGAATAACCTGGATATAGTTTGGTTTTTGGTGGGTTTTTTTGGGTTTTTTTTTGGTTTGGTTTTTTTTTTTTTTTGTTTGTTTGTTTGGTTTTTTTGATTTTTTTTTGGTTTTTTTTGCAGTCTCTATCTGCTGCCCTGTAAGGCAGTAGAGTACACCATGGTCACAGCACTCAGGGTCATAGGAAGAACATGTCTCCAATTCCAGCTGGATTCCAGCCATTGTCCACAGGCCTATGGACAAATATTTTTAATATTTATTGAAGTCTCCCTGAGCTGATTAGTTTTATGTGTTCAGTAAGATTTTCTGAAAAGTTCAAGGAAGAACTTCCAGGCTTCACAAAGGAAACTAATGGCAAATACAGGGGTAAAATTATCTTACATCCCACGTCTGGATTTCAAGTTCAGTCTCTGGCTTATTTCCCTTTGGCAGCAATACAGATGTATTTTGGCAATGTAAATTTTAGCTTTACTGTGCATAAAGGGAAGTTATAAGCAACTAATAATTCAGCACATGTACCTGACAGGAGCTCAAAACTGGCTGGTTTGATTTACAACACCTGTTGGACTGTGCCTGTCTTGTTTGGAACCATGACTAGCACTGGCGATTTTTATTTTCCTCATCTGAAAACAAATAAGCCAGGAAAATACACCTTACAGAGTCCTCAGTTCTCCACTTCAGCTGACAACCACGACCTGTGCAGTTTTCCTGAATTCTGGCTCAGGGTGGGTGTAAAGACAAGGAAAGTGTGTGTGCAGTGGGTGTATAGCTCAAAACTTGTGTAACTGTGCTAAAGTGTCATGAATCCCACCTGTTTTCTCCCTTGAGATCAAGACCAGATGGACAGTGGGTTCTACTGAGCAAAAGCAAAGTTAATGCTTTATGTAGCTAATCAACTCTTGAACTTTCAATTGCTGAGAAAAAAACATTAGGGAGAGGGGAATGTCTGGTTAAGCTTCATTAAACTGTTGCTGCCAGGCACTGTAAGATCATGGATAATAAGGACCTCACTTTTCAATGAGTTGAGTGTTTAATTCTTTCTCCATTTCTGGTCCAAGCACTGGTGCAAATTTCACCCATCTGGAGTTTTTCTAATGACGACAACAAAAGCATGCATCTGCACCTTCAGACTGGTTTATAATCCTTTTTCTTACCCATATTCTTGTCAATAGAATCGTCTTTCTTAGCTGGTGTTTGTCCAGACTTCTGTGCCTGAGCTTTTTCTTTCTAGCATATAGCTCACATAGAAGTGAAAACATCTAGCAACCATCAGAATACACTGGTTTTGCTTACCCAAGTTTCGATTTATCTCTTTAATTATTATTTTTAACATCTAGGTATCAGTTCTTCCTTCTGAACCACTGGAAAGATAAAGATTCCTTCTCTGTTTTTGTCTCCTTTATCTAACAAGACTTTTCAGTCCTTCAAAAATATGTGTATTTCTCTTGTTTACCCCTTGAATAATAAAGAGCTGCAAAGAAGTGCTGAGATACACATTCAAGAAAAAGATTTATTTAATCTTTCTAAGCAAATGTAAGAATATGTTGAGTAGAAATCTTCAAAATCTCTAAGTATTTACCATCAGAAGAAAAAGCTCCTTAGAAGGAAAACCCTTATTGGCATCTAGTGGTAATAGACACATTAGGGCTTAACGCCTATTTTAAAAGATGGGTGTAATCAATAAATAAAATAACACCTGTCAATCCACCATTCTTGAAATTAGCACTGGATGCCTTTTCAGGTCCTATGGCTTGACACAGAGTTTAGTTAAAGAAGGGACCAGAAATGCTTTCTCTCATCCTCAATTACTTATGAATTGATCAACAGTTATTACCCTCACATTAGTGTCTCTAGTCTTGTTTCTTTTGGATAATTCAGAATTTGAACTATATATTTCTCTGTTTTCAGTCTGTCTAGATAACCAAACTTTGGCAATCTCCGTACTACCACTTGTGGGCTTTCAAAGGGATTTTATGTTTCAAAGTTATTTCAGAGGAGTTGAAGTTTGCCAATATCTTATTCAAAGAACAGTTACCTACTATCTACTGCTTTAAAATAGCAAGGATAGTACTGTGGTGGGTAGACCCTGCTTGGAATTCTCTCTCCCCTCCTCCTTCCTTTCATCTTTTTTTTCCGACCAGACCCAGTATGCTATATTCCTTTGGTCAGTTTGGGTCAACTGTCCCAGCTGATCTCCCAAGATCTTGCCCACCCCCAGCCTCCTGGTCAGGGGGAAAATGCTGGAGAGGCAGTGCTGATTCTGTGCCAGTGCTGCTCAGCACTTGCCAAAACATGGGTGTGTTACCAACACCCTCCTGGCCACGAACACAAAGCACAGCACTGGGGGGGCTGCTATGGGGGAAATGAACTCCATCTTATCAAGACCCAATACAAGTTTTTGAAGGTATACCATTTCTGCTCTCACTGCCTACACTCCAGATTTGAAAATGTTGACATGTATTTCTGAAAATAAGCATCTTCTCTTGAGAAGTCCAGATACTTGATCATTTGATGGACAGATGGAAAGAATTTGATGGGGAAATGTCTAGAAGGAATGATTCATTAGGAAAGACTAAAGTAATAAATGACAGTTTATAGGGAAGAGGATGAGCCCTTTTTCTACTTGAAGAAAAGTCTGTGAGAAGGAAGCTATTACAATAGGTAGAGATTTCAATAAAAATTAAAAGACCTATTTGTCACCATGTCTACTTCCTTGTTTTAATGAACTGAGATTGGTTACTTAAATGGTTTTGGAAGATGAGAGGAAACAGTGCCTATACCAAATGCTAGCATGTGTCTCTGTGGATGTAGCACATCTATTCCTGTTAGGCTCTGTTTCTCCATATTTTGGTCATATTCCCACTCAAGACCACAGCTAAATATACTGCATTGAAGCAATCCACAGTAATGTTAATTACAGACTCCAGTACTGCAATGTTTATCTCTACAAACAACAAAGATGTTGGCATGATAATTTTCTGTTATTTCAACTGCAAGTCTAATCAGAATTAATCTGTTTTCTTTCAACTTCTCTCCATTTTCCTCCCCCTCCTTTCTCCAGTCACAGTGATTCACTTCTGATCATCATGCAACAGAAAGAAAACTGCAGAATCTCCTTGAAGAGAACTTTTGTTTGCTTGATGTTTCTCTGTTTTATTAAGTTATAATGTGCTCAGGATCCAGCACTAATAGGTGGTCACAATTAAGCAAGAGGTAAATTAATTCACAGAATATTTAAAAGATCATACAATCCCAATACAGTCTTTTTGAAAAACTCTTGAAAATATTAACTTAGGAGTATGATAGGCATGCATAGTATATTATGATTCAAGAAACATGTAGCAAAAACTGGCTCTTCAAAGACTTACTTCCAAGCAAACAAGCCCTGAAAATCAGGGAAAATCAAAGTGAACAAGATACAAAGACAGACAGAACAGCTCATATAAATTATTTCACAAATCTGGGACGAAAAACTAAACCAAGACTGGGACCATTCCCATTCAACGTAGAGAAGGCAGGGCTGGGCTCTTTCAGTTGGTATCCAGTGATGGGACCAGAGACAACGGGCATGAACTGAAGCACAGGACTTTTCCTCTGAGTATCAGGAAGCACTTTTTTTATTTTTAAGGGTGACCAAGAAGTGGCACAGGTTGTCTGGGGAGATTGTGGAGTCTCTGTCCTTGGAGACCTTCAAAAGCCACCGAGACATGGTCCTGGATGAGCTGCTCTAGGCAGTCCTCCTCAAGCAAGGGTCTGTACAAGGGCACCTCCAAGAGTCCTTTCCAGCCTCCACCTCTGTGATTCTCAGATTCTGAGATAAGCATGCTACAAGAGATTGAACAGCATGAAGATAATGCAAGATTTCTGATGCTCGATTTTTAGTTTAGTGTTTACTCTCCCCTGTTTGTGAGTAAAGTTTTTAGTTAGAAAGTGATATTTAGTTTGGGATAATTTTTATACTACATATTGACATGAAGAACAGAGCTTAGCTGTCTAGAATAAACAGTAATACCATTAGTTTACATTACAAAATAGGCTGTATATTACAGTAATGTTAATATTTGCTAGTGCTGTGCTTGTTTTAAACCACTACGACGTTATAATTGTGTTCATTCAGTCTATTTGTCAACAATTTTTATTTTTAATTGGTCCTATATGTTCAGTTCTTCACAAGTCATTTTGGGAAGGTGAACCATATTAGTCTAAGTGTTGTATCTATTTATGTCTATATATGCAGCATGGTCCTGTAAAGATCTGAATTTTCAATGTCCCTTTTTCATTAGCTTTTGTCTAATTCTTTCTTCTCACATGTTTTTCTTCCAAAAGCTTTTTGTTCAAGACACAGAACATTAATGCAAAATACATTTTGTGCACAAAAAACATTCGTTTTGGCTCCAGCACTCCTGCAATGTCAGCAAGGAATTGGGCATACAGGCAAACTATTTTGCCACTAGAGAAGTAATTTTTTTTGCATGTTGTCATCTTTCTTTCACTCTTTTACCCTTTTTATTCCCAGAGATCTCTGACTAAGCCTATCAATCTCCACACTTTCCTGCATTTATTTTTAAAATAAATCACTTATTTATTGCCATTTCAGCAGTAAGAGAAAGAAAAACATGAAACAAAATTCCATTTCTTCCTGATACCATCTTCTAACTGGTCTTCCCTTGTGATTTACTGTGCTTTTTCTTAAAATTCATTATGACTTTCTTCCATCTTGAAGGTGTCTTTTCTCAATTTTCCTGTGTTTGAAGGTCTTTTTCCTCCTCAATTTCTATTTGTCTTCTCCTAATTCTAAGGATTCCTAAAATATGAACCCCAAAGAAAACTGATTTGCCAAAGGACAAAGACAACAAGGGTATTGTACTGGCCTTTTCAGTTATCAATGCTGGCCCTGCTGCCCCTTCATTCCCCAGGGGCCCATCAGCATAAGACTCAGATGTTCAGCAATTTCTGTATTGAAAGTTTTGGGGAGCCATAACCCTGATAATGCAAACATTAGGGTAGTGGTTTTTGCTGATTGCTTTATGTTTAGAGCAATGATTATATTTTCTTTCAAGGGGAACATGTCAGCAAAGCAAGTGTTTTAAACTGGAATCTCTGTTTGGCTTCAAGGAAATTAAGGAAATGAGCAAATGTTATCAAAATTCAGTTGCAAGAAGGCAGCAGGTATTTGCCCCCTAGCTTCTAAAACTACTCTTTTTCAACTTTTTCAACTCAGGCTTTGCTATTGCCAAAGCAGAATTTTTCTTTTCTGAAAATATTCTATTTTCCAGTATTCTATAATTTCAGTCTTTCTAGTTCTTTTACTAAGTATGAACTAAGAGAGCTCAAATCCTACCATGAATTGATTAATCAGGTTTATAAGACAGAAAATTTTTATAAGACAGACATATTTATTAATCTGTTTACAGACAGAAAAAACACATAGCCCACATTTGATTTGTGTCTGGCTTAATCTACAGTATCTTCACTCAGTAATTTTTTATTTTCTTCTCTAGTGCTTATGCTGCTGGTGTCTCTGCCCAGTAAAGCATTTATAACTGCATAGTTATGTTTTGTCTGCCTTTTTTAATGTGCTGGTAGCTCAAGCAGAACTCCACACCTTTGGTTTCATTAACAAATATCATAAGCTGCTACACAAAACTGTTATCTGTAATCCTGACTAAAATTTTGTTTTAAAAGAATTTTGAAGCCCCTCTGTCTCAGTTTTACTCATTTTCTTATCTGTAATCCTGACTATAATTTTGTTTTAAAGGAATTTTGAAGCCCCTCTGTCTCAGTTTTACTAATTTGCCATATGTGATTCCTCTGTATCCTACATATCTCCTCTGCAGTTTTAGAATAAATTAGTATTGCTGAATTTCTAAGTCAGATTTCAAATATAGAGAAAAATCATAACTTTTCTTCATTTAGGAAAAAATGTATGTTAATCTTTCCATCTTTATTAAGTTTGCTCTTTTTTGAGATTTCTGCTTTATTTTAGGCAGTGTGACATTTCACATCTTGTATCTTCTTTCCTTTTTTGTCAAATACAAAGTTTTTTCTTCTTAAACGAAAGGATTCTGCAAGATTCTGAATATCTCATGATATAGAGTACCCTGAACATCACCAAATGCTCAAAACATATTACTAATTAGAATTTAATTTAACTAGGAACAAAGAAGTTTGGGTTTCTTGTTTTGTTGGTTTGGGATTTTGTCGGTTTGGGATTTTGTTGGCTTGGGGTTTTGGTTTTTGTATTTGTTTTGTGGTGTTTTTTCCACAAAGGGAAAAAGAGAATGTACTCCATGATGTCTTGGCAGAGGTAGCTGAAGTACATACCTTCATTTCAAGGAAATGGTTGCAGAATTAAAGTTGATTTGTTCTGATTAACACCAACATAAAAAGAGCCTGGTGATGTAACCCATGATGTAACCCACGCCTACCTCATATATGACTTCTGTAATTTACTACACTTCAAAGTGTAGTTCTGCATCCTGAATTATACCAGGAGATCAAATCTCCTTCTCCACCATATCTTTCCAAAAGAGTATACAAATTCTGCAAAAGCTCTGAAAAGAGGACTTTGTTCAGAAGCTTTCTGGAGAGCCTCTTGGACATAGGCTTCTGAGAGTAAGCAAAGCTCCTCAGTGATGGATGACACTTTGACAACTGGAGGAGTTAGGGCAAGCAGATTGACCTTAGAATATTTTTACTGCATTCTAG
>VZTN01015696.1:7191-23621 GCA_013400515.1 Erpornis zantholeuca | reverse complement strand
GGGATTTCTGGCTTAATTCCCTCCTCCTCTGGCTCAGCCAGAGCGCTCGGCTCTGTCCCAGCAGTGCCGCGTGCTGCTCCTCTCCATGCCCAGCGCTCGCTCTGCTCGGGGAAACGTTTGGGATGAGAAACCTCCCAAGAAAGCCTGAGGGGGTGGTGACTGCGGGGGGAGAGGATGGGAAGGTGTTTCTCCTATGGAAGGTGGTGTTTTCCTTATGGAAGGTGGCGTGTTCCCTATGGAAGGTGGTGTTTTCCCTATAGAAGTTGGTGTTTCTCCTATGGAAGGTGATGTTTTCGCTATAGAATTCGACATTTTTTCCTATAGAAGTTGGTGTTTCTCCTATGGAAGGTGGTGTTTTCCCTATGGAATTTGACATTTTTTCCTACAGAAGTTGGTGTTTGCCCTCTGCAGTGTGGTGTTTTCCCTATGGAGGGTGGTGTTTCTCCTATGGAAGTTGCTGTTTTCCCTATGGAAGGTGGTGTTTCTCCTGTGGAAATGTTTCTCCTACCGAAGTTTGTATTTTCCCTACGGAAGGTGGTGTTTCTCCTATGGAAGTTTGTATTTTCCCTACAGAAGGTGGTGTTTCTCCCATTAAAGCATCTCCCATGGATGGTTTTGGCTTCTGTGCTCAAACCCCTCGGTGCACAACCCCAACCCTCATCCAGCAATTGGGGCAGGGCACAGCAGGGTTTGTGCCAGGGCTCTTCTCAGCAGAGGAGGTGGCACCTGAGCCCTGCCAAGAGTGGCTTTGAGGTCTCTGTGAAACCTTGGGGACAGGTGGCAGTTGGTGGCTCTGCATCCGCATGACTCCTATCATTTTATTCTCACTGAGAAAGGGAAACGAAGCTGTTTGGTCCCAGGGTGCTTCTCAGCAGAGGTGGTGGCACCTGAGCCAGGAGCGGCTTTGAGGTCTCTGTGAAACCTCAGGACTGGTGAGAATTGGTGGCTCTGCATCCNATTTATCGTCGCTTGACAGCAACTTCATTTTCTCCCCCCGTGCGGGGAGGAGGAGGAGGAGGAGGAGGAGGTGGAGGAGGAGGAGGAGGATGAATTGGCGCTGGCTGGTGGGAGGCAGCGCTGGGGGCGGTGGGAGGCGATCGCGGGGTGTGACAGGGACGTGCCAGCCGGCCAGGGGCGTGCGGAGGGACACGGGCTTGGGGACGTGTTGCTCCGGGGGGAGCCGCGTCCTCCCGGGGCCACGCCGGCAGCCGGAGCTCGGGGCCTGCGCCGCTTCCATCGCTTTCCCTCCCCGCTGCCTGCGGCTGCTCCCTGATGCTGCAGCCTGGATGGAAATATTCAGATTAAAAAATAAAATAAAGATTTCAAGGCTCATTCCAGCAGCGAGGTCCCTGCTGGTGGCTGGATCACAAAGCACTGCGGTTGGGGTTTTATTTTTTTATTCCCTCCTACCGCTTGATTTTATTCGGCTGTAGCATTCGGGGATCATCCTGCGCGGTTTGTCCTTTGGGAAGCCCGAGTTTTTCCCGGTGTTGGAGGCAGGTGGAGGCATCTGCAGCCCCTTGCGGTACCTGCCCGCGGCTCTGGCTGGGTTTTGTGCCGTGTTCCCAAACCCGGGCTTGCAGCAGGGACTGCAGTGGCCTCTCCAAGGGCCAAATCCAGCCCTCCTTGGGATGGTCCAGCTCCTCCGGCTGTGGGAGCCTCCGAGGGCAGGGATTAGCCCTTTGTCTGGAAGTTTGTGTTTATATTTCGGCGTGTTGAAGTGTTACATATTCCTGTCCTGGCTGTGCACGCAGGATGTTTGTGGGGGTTTTTGCCCGAGCGTTTGGGAAAGGATCTGCGAGAAAAGTTTCCCCCGATGAGTTGTGCGAGCTGAGGGTGGGCAGCACGTGAAAGAAAATATTTTATATAAACAGCCCCTTGAGGCTTCCTTGAGAGAAAACTTGGGAGTGTCTGACCTGACAGGGGAAAAGTAACCAAAAATCGATGTGCATCTGGTCTGTCCATCTCCCCCCGTTTCAAAAGCAGATGAGTTTTAATTAAGAATTTGATTCGGGGGGTGTGTGCAGGAGAATAGGATTAAAACCTGGAGCCAGCAGGATGGGAATATTCCTCTGCTCCAGGCTGGGGCCGGCTGAGGGGCCGGCAGCACCTCGTGTCCCCTGCCCTGCTGCTCTGAAAGGCAAATCCAGGTGCTGATGGGTGCTGGAAACCCCCAGCCTCGGGCTTTGGGATATAGGAACATGGATTTTCCCCAAAACCTCACACTCCCTGTGCCGAGGCAGCTGCTGCTCCTGCAGAATTCATTTCTCGCCCTGCCAGTAACAGAGTTTGCCCAGTGCTACTTTTAAAAAATTTTTATTTCTGGAAATTGCAAATCCTCTGAGCTGTAGCAGAACTTGGGGGGATTTCTGGCTTAATTCCCTCCTCCTCTGGCTCAGCCAGAGCGCTCGGCTCTGTCCCAGCAGTGCCGCGTGCTGCTCCTCTCCATGCCCAGCGCTCGCTCTGCTCGGGGAAACGTTTGGGATGAGAAACCTCCCAAGAAAGCCTGAGGGGGTGGTGACTGCGGGGGGAGAGGATGGGAAGGTGTTTCTCCTATGGAAGGTGGTGTTTTCCTTATGGAAGGTGGCGTGTTCCCTATGGAAGGTGGTGTTTTCCCTATAGAAGTTGGTGTTTCTCCTATGGAAGGTGATGTTTTCGCTATAGAATTCGACATTTTTTCCTATAGAAGTTGGTGTTTCTCCTATGGAAGGTGGTGTTTTCCCTATGGAATTTGACATTTTTTCCTACAGAAGTTGGTGTTTGCCCTCTGCAGTGTGGTGTTTTCCCTATGGAGGGTGGTGTTTCTCCTATGGAAGTTGCTGTTTTCCCTATGGAAGGTGGTGTTTCTCCTGTGGAAATGTTTCTCCTACCGAAGTTTGTATTTTCCCTACGGAAGGTGGTGTTTCTCCTATGGAAGTTTGTATTTTCCCTACAGAAGGTGGTGTTTCTCCCATTAAAGCATCTCCCATGGATGGTTTTGGCTTCTGTGCTCAAACCCCTCGGTGCACAACCCCAACCCTCATCCAGCAATTGGGGCAGGGCACAGCAGGGTTTGTGCCAGGGCTCTTCTCAGCAGAGGAGGTGGCACCTGAGCCCTGCCAAGAGTGGCTTTGAGGTCTCTGTGAAACCTTGGGGACAGGTGGCAGTTGGTGGCTCTGCATCCGCATGACTCCTATCATTTTATTCTCACTGAGAAAGGGAAACGAAGCTGTTTGGTCCCAGGGTGCTTCTCAGCAGAGGTGGTGGCACCTGAGCCAGGAGCGGCTTTGAGGTCTCTGTGAAACCTCAGGACTGGTGAGAATTGGTGGCTCTGCATCCCCATGGTTTTTATAATTTCATTCTTCCCTGAGAAAGGGAAATGAAGCTGTTTGGTCCCAGGGTGCTTCTCAGCAGAGGTGGTGGCACCTGAGCCCTCCAGGGGCAGCTCTGAGGCCTCTGTGAAACCTTGGGGACAGGTGGCAGTTGGTGGCTCTGCATCCATCTCCATGATTTTTATCATCTCATTCCTCCCTGAGAAAGGGAAATGAAGCTGGTTTGGTCCCAGGGTGCTTCTCAGCAGAGGTGGTGGCACCTGAGCCCTGCCAGGAGTGGCTTTGAGGTCTCTGTAAAACCTTGGGGATCGCTGGGGGTTGGTGGCCCTGCATCCCCACGGTTTTCATCATTTCATTCCTCCCTGAGAAAGGCAAACGAAACTGTTTTTGTCCCAGGCGCTGCAGCCCAACTCCTCTGGCACTGGAAAGGATTCTGGTCATTATTTTCCTTGAAAACAGTCGTAAAACTCCTGTAAACACACACAACACACAAGGCTGGGCCTTCCAAACAGCTCTCCAGCATCTTGGCTCCTTCCTGGGAATGGCTGTGGCTGTTCCATGGGAAACAGGGAGCTTTGCCGGGAATCCAGAGAGCTGCTGATGGGCCAGGAAGTTTTATGGAGCCCTGGAGGAGCCGGGGTCAGAGTGCTGAAAGGCCTCCTCCTCCTCCTCCTCCTCCTCCTCAGGTGCACATTAACTCTGGATTTGCACCTGGATAAAATCCCCAGAATTTTCTCTCTGCTCAGGATGTGGAGCTGGCGAGGGAGGGATGAGTGCCAGGAGAGCAGGAACTCGCCATTGACCTAAACCCCTCATTTTTCATAGGGAATCTGTGGGGGAATCTGGTGCTGGTGGGAGCACAGACAACTCTGGGTTTGTTTGGGGTTAAAAACCTTGTTTTTCTCCACGTTGGGCTCAGTCTCTGCAGCTGGGTCTGTTCGTGCACATGGATAATGTGGGATAGCATGGGAATAGCGAGCACAGCTCCCTGATTTATTTCCCTGCTTCAAGGTGCCTGGTGATGCCTGAAGAGGATCTTCCAAAATATCTTAGAGGGCTGGTGGTTGCTACCCATTTTTACCTGGATTCTTGGCCTGTATTTACCCATATTTACCCATTTTTATTCATAATTTTGACCCTTATTTACCCATTTTTAGGCATAATTTTGGCCCATATTTACTCATTTTTATTTTTAGGACCCATTTTTACCCATATCCTTGACCCATATCTACTCGTATTTACCCACATTCTTGAACCATTTTTACCCATATTTACCCATACTTTGGACCCATTTTTACCCATATTCCTGACCCATATTTACTGATTTTTATCCATATTATTGACCATTTTTACCCATTTTTACCCATATTCTGGACCCATAATTGCCCTTATTCCTGACCCATTTTTACCCATATTCCTGACACATATTTACCCATTTTTATCCATATTATTGACCATTTTTACCCATATTCTTGACCCATATTTACCCATATTATTGACCATTTTTACCCACTTTTACCCATATTCCTGATCCATTTTTACCCCTTTTCACCCCCATTCCTGACCTTCCTGTGGCAGGCCTGTCACGATTCACAGGCTACATCTCTCCCTTTAGTCCTTTAAAAAGCTCAGAAAGTTTTTCACACCCCGAGTGGGAACATTGCAGCCCCAAAAGTCAGGGATTTGCTCTTGGTGCTGTTGGAGGAGGACCAGAAAGGCCTTTTTTTGTTCATTTTTAACCTTTCTGAGCCTTCACTTTTCCTTCTGTGTGGGAAACGGGGAGGAGGGAGGGAGGGGGAGCTCCTGGCCCAGCTCTCAGTGGGAGTCCTGGGCAGACTGAAAATACAAATAATAAGGTTTGACTCTAAGCCCCAACTGCAGACAGCAGCGCTCGCTGCTGGGGTTTTTTGGGGTTGTTTTTTTTTTATTTTCGATCATTATTTGCTGGGCAGGCTGCAGGGGAAGTGCTGGAGGGGAGTTTTGCTGCGGAGCCAAACTTTGGGGGTTGTCTGAGAAGCCCTGGGGCTGTGGGCGCTCCGGGGGATTGGGGCTGTTTCAAGGGAATGTCACACCTGGAATGGAAAAAATGGGATCCTTTAAGCGGGCTGGGACAGTTTGGGCTCTCTGGGATGGTGCTGGCATCCCCAGGGAGCACAGGGAAAACTCTGGGAATTGCTGCTGGGACGCTCCCCAGGAGCTGATCCCAGCCTGGACTGTGCTGCTTGTGTCCCTCACGACCCTGACCCCACGCCCTGCAGCTGGGAGAGGAGGATCCCACAGGAGGATCCCATGGGATTCAAGCCCTTCCAGCCCAGATTTTCAGCGCAGTAGAATCTGTTCCTCCCTGGCTTCTCTGTGCCAAGCTCCTGTGGGACCTTGGGAGGATAAAATCCGGGAGGAGATGCCTGTGGATGGCTGGATCATCTCCTGCCACAGGAGGATCCCATGGGATTCATGCCCTTCCAGTCGATTTTTAACCCCTGCAGCAGCTCCGGATTTTCAGTGCGGCAGAATTTGTCTCTCCTTGGCTTCTCTGTGCCACTCAGGCAGCTCCTGTGGGACCTTGGGAAGGACTTGGGAGAATAAAATCCAGGAGGAGATGCCCATGGATCATCTCCTGCCTGCCGGGGTTAGAGTCCAGGGCTGCTGCTGACTCCAGGATGGGATTTGGGGGCTGCAGGAATGGGCAGTGAGCAAATCCTGATGTAACCAGGGATGCTCTGGCATCAGCGAGCCCAGAATTGATCCCTGAGTAAAGGAGGCATGAGAAAAGCTCGTGGTGATGTCAGGGATGAGCTCAGAGGCCTTGGAAAAGCACCTCAGATCCAAACAAAATTTCTCTGCTGCTTTTTTAGCTGCCTTGAGAGCTGAAGCATCTTTTATAATACTCTATTATTTTATGGTATTATTAAATATTATTTAAACTATTCCATTAGTTTATAATCCCAGTGGGTGCTCCCAGAGCTATTTGTTCCTGGTGGATGGGTTGGAAAACAAAAAGTCCAGGATGTTTGAAACAAGCAAAATTGGATTTTAGATGGAATTTTATGTGCAAAAGAGCAGACTCCTGGGAAGGGCTCAGCAGTACCATCCCAATCCCTGTAACCCCCGTGCTCCAAAGGCATTTCCAGTCCTCCTCAGCCAATTCCCCTTCGTGCTTTAATCCATGAAAATAAATTCCCCCTCACCCCTGATCCCTCCTGTCCTTTACCTCACTCTGAGTTGCTTTTCAGGGTCCCTGCACTTGCAGGGATCTTCGTTTTCGCCTCAGTTTTCGTTGCTTGGGCTCATATTTTGAATTTTTTTTGCACTTCTGGCATCAGAGGGAATTTCATGGGAGAGTGCAAATTGCTGGGACAAACAACTTGGTTTGTTTTTAAGGCCTGTTCTGAAGCAGTTTGGTCAGATTTTTCTTCAAAAAGAAAAAAAAAACAACTCCTTGCTGCAGGCGATTCGGAGCAAGAAAGGAATTCTCCTGTGCAGCAGGAATGTCCCCCGTCCCCCCCCAAAAAAAGGTGATATTTGATTGATTATAACTTGGATTAATTAATTGGAGAGGAATTTTCTGCAGTTAAAACCAAAAAAACCCTGGGACCTGGCAAGTGAAGGGTGGGGGGGAAGGGAAATATTTAGGGGTAAAACAAAGGTTTTGAGGTGTGTGTGTATGGGGTCAGAAGATCAAGAAATGCAGATTTAAATAAATAAATTAGGGAATGATAGAAGATGTTGCCGTTTTAGCCAAATAAACTGGGGTTTTGAGGGTGTTGAACCTGTTTTGGTTGACGGTGAAGGCAAAAGGTGCTTCTGAGCTGGGGCAAAACCGACGTCGTTTCACTCTTAATTATGCCGGGTTCATCAGCAGCGGGATTTAATTTGAAGTTGGGGAGTCAGGGGCACCGGGAGGTAAAAGTCCTGTGGGAGGTTTTGTTCCTAAATTGCAGGAGAGGAGAATTGTTCGTGTCCCTCTGTCCCTGAGGTGAATCCCGGCACAGAACCCTGAGGGCAGGGAGCGGCCGAGGCCTCCCGCGGTGTGAGGAGAGGGAAACCTCCGGGTTTGTGTGGGGTTTGTGTGGGACCAGGGCAGAAAAAGCCAGTTCTGTGGGGTTTGTGTGGGGTTTGTGTGGGGTTTTGAGGGGTTTGTGTGGGGTTTGTGTGGGGTTTGTGTGGGACCAGGGCAGAAAAAGCCAGTTCTGTGGGGATTGTGTGGGGTTTGTGGGGGTTTTGTGGGGATTGTGTGGGGATTGTGGGGTTTGTGTGAGGCTTGAGGGGTTTGTGTGGGGTTTGTGGGGTTTTTGTGGGGATCGTGTGGGGTATGTGGGGGACCAGGACTGCAAATGCCGTTTGTGTGGGGTTTGTATGGCCCCAGAGCTGAAATTCCCAGTTCCGTGGGGTTTGTGTCACCCCAGAGCTGGAAATGCCACTTGTGTGGGGTTTGTGTGGGACCAGGACTGCAAATGCCAGTTCTGTGGGGTTTGTGTGGGGTTCGTGTAGGGTTTGTGTGAGATTTGTGTGGGGATTGTGTGGGGTTTGTGTGGGACCAGGGCAGCAAGTGCCAGTTCTGTGGGGTTTGTGGAGTTTGTGTGGGGTTTGTGTGGCCCCAGAGCTGAAATTCCCAATTCTGTAGTGTTTGTGTGGCCCCAGAGCTGAAATTCCCAATTCTGTAGGGTTTGTGTGGGGTTTGTGTGGCCCCAGAGCTGAAATTCCCAATTCTGTAGGGTTTGTGTGGGGTTTTTGTGGCCCCAGAGCTGAAATTCCCAGTTCTGTGGGGTTCATGTCACCCCAGAGCTGGAAATGCCTCTTGCGTGGGGTCCTAGTGCTGCTGTGGGGCTGCAGGAACAGCTCTTCTCCCTCCTGTTGGAATTCCATGCTCCAATTCCAGCATCCCAAGGACGCAGGAGATAAACAACAAGGCCTTAGGACAATGGGAACAACACCAGAACTCTGAGGAGTCCTGCAAAGCTCACCTGGGGAGCCAGCAGAAAGGTGACTGCATTCCCAGAACGGCAAATCCAGCTGGAATTCGGCCTATCCATGCATGCAGGAGTGCAACAAGTGGGGATAAAGCTGCCCGGAGGCTCTGGGAATGGCAGGCAGGGCCCATCCTCCTCCTGCCGCTGGAATTTTGGGATGCAGCAGGAGCTTGCTCCCTCCTGGGTCCCGCAGCTCCTGCGCTGAGCCCTTCCCAGCGCTGTCTCCAGGCGCGATGTTATCCCTGGGGAGGCTTTTCCAAATATTTCGATCGGGAGGAATCCAAGGAAGCTGAGACTAGCCCATATCGATATCATCGTTATCCCGAGCTTTATTTTGGGATCTGGGGGCATTTTGAGGCCTGAACCCATCTCTGAGCAGCCTGCCCTGAACCAAATTGAAAATTCCAAGGGTAATTTTGCCAGCCCCATGTTCCTGTTGCTCCTGTTGCTATTCCTGTCCGCGTTCATACAGTTTTTTTTTCCCCCCACATCCATTCGGATTTTGCCGCTGGAGAAGCTGCTCAGGCCCTCGTGAGCCCAGCCCCGGCTCAAACCTACATTTTAGCATAAAAATACCCCCAAAAAACCATCAAAATCTTCATTATGGACCAACTCCCCGGCTGAAAATCCCTAAAATCAACTCGGTAGCCTGGAGCAAAGTTGGAGGAGGGGAGGAGAGGACGCGAATATCCCAGAAAGTTGCGAAGTGAAGCATTCCAGAGTGGGAATAAGAGCCCGGAGGTTGAATGTGTAATCACAGCCCGCCTTTGTCTGCGGGCTGTTTATCAGCCAAGCTGCAATCTCGTGGCAATAAATGGATATTTAAGATAAGATAATCGTGTAATTAAAGACTTCTGCCACGCGGCCAGATGCTCGGCCTTTATCTTTGTGTAAATGAGAGCAGAGGGGGCTCTGCCCGCGCTCGTGAGCCCGAAAAAAAAACCAAGAAAAGGGGGAAAAAAAAAGGTTCTTTGTCCCAATTTGCATCCGTTTGCTGCAGGTGGGAGGGAAGGAGGGATGGGAGCATCCCTTCCCCGAGGAAAACTGGGAATTTCAGTGCTCTGAGGGAGAAAGGGAATTGAAAAAGCTAAAAAGGATTTAAATGTGGCTTTTAAAGGTGTTGCCCTCAGTTTTCCTGATTTTTCCGGTGTTTTGGGATGGAAACACAGGGAGGGAGGGATGGGAATTTTGGAAGGGAGGGGTGGGACCGTCCCTTTCCCAGGAAAACTGGGAATTGTGGTGCTCTAAGGAGCTGAAGGGAATTAAATGTGGTGATAAAAGATGTTGCCCTCAGTTTTCCTGATTTTTCCGGTGTTTTGGGATGGAAACACAGGGAGGGNATAAAAGGTGTTGCCCTCAGTTTCCCCGATTTTCCAGTTTTTTTGGGACGGGAATTCAGGGATGGGAATTTTGGAAGGGAGGGGGGGGACCGTCCCTTTCCCAGGAAAACTGGGAATTGTGGAGCTCTAAGGAGCTGAAGGGAATTAAATGTGGTGATAAAAGGTGTTGCCCTCAGTTTCTCCGATTTTCCAGTGTTTTGGGATGGGAATTCAGGGAGAAAGGGATGGGAGCGTCCCTTTCCCAGGAAAACTGGGAATTGTGGAGCTCTAAGGAGCTGAAGGGAATTAAATGTGGTGATAAAAGGTGTTGCCCTCAGTTTCTCCGATTTTCCAGTGTTTTGGGATGGGAATTCAGGGAGAAAGGGATGGGACCGTCCCTTTCCCAGGAAAACTGGAGATTTCAGTGGTCTGGGGAGCTAAAAGGAATGAAATGTGATGATAAAAGGTGAACCCTCAGTTTTCCCGATTTTTCCTGTGTTCTGGGATGGGGATTTTGGGAGGGAGGGATGGAAATTCAGGGAGGGAGGGATGGGACCTTCCCGTACCCAGGAAAAGTGGGAATTGTGGTGCTTTGAGGAGTTAAAGGGAATTCAATGTGGTGCTAAAAGGTGTTGCCCTGATTTTCCAGTGTTTTGGGGTGGAAACTCCGGGAGGGAGAGATGGGAATTCAGGAGGGAGGGATGGGACCCTCCCTTTCCCAGGAAAACTGGGAATTCTGCTCTAAGGAGCTAACAGGAATTAAATGTGCTGATAAAAATCTCCTCAGCCAGGAGCAGATTTTGCCCCAGCAGCTCCCCAGGAGGGAATTTTGGGATCACTGAGGTTGGAAAAGCCCCCCAGGACCATCGATCCCCACGTTGTCACCAGCCCAGAGCCACTTCCAGGTGTTCCTTGGGCACCTCCAGGGATGGGGAATCCAAACCTCCCCTCCAGCGTCAGCTCCGACATCCCAGGCTCAGATCCCCCTTCCTGTGTCCCACAGGGCTGGAGCAGGACCCAGAGCACAGAAATCCTGGGAAAATCCACCAGGGAGTGTTTGGAATTGCCAGGAAAGCCTCAAAACCCACAACTTTTCCTTGGATCTCCGAGCTCTGCAGGGTGGGAAGCACCAGGGAGGTTTGTGCTGGCAAAAAAAAATCCACCTGAGTAGGGAGAATTCCATCCTGGAGGAGCCTTCCCGGCCCTTTCCTGCTCCAGGACCCCCTGGAACAAGGAAGTTTTGCTCCAAGCCGTGCCTGAGTTGCCACTGGGGTCAGGGTTGAGCTTTTCCAGCACTTCCTTGGATTTCAGGTCCCCACTTTGGGCTGGAAACCTTGAAAAATGGATGTGATGCCGTGTTTTGGGGATAAAAAACTGGGAGGGAGGAGAGGAAAGAGGAATTTCTTGGGTTTGTGTCTTGGAATTTTGCCTTCTTAGCAAGGTGGAATTGTTGGATTAAGTTTTTGAGTCATTTTTTAATGGGATTCCCATAAAAAAAAAAGGATTCCCTCCTTTCTTCAATGAATTCTCGACGTTTTACCTCTGTCCTGCCACTCCCCCTCACTTAGGCCAGCCCAACCCTTCTCTAAACTCGATATTTGCACACTTAGTCCCGACTAACTCTGACTTTTAGTTGAATATTTGACTCCTGGATGTTTTCCCCTCCGTTCCAAACCCCAGGAAATGGCAGAGCCAGCTCCCACCAAACCCCACTCAGCTTTTTGGGAGCTGGGTTTTCACCAGGCTAAACCCTTTAAAACCCCTTAAAGCTGTGTAAGCAGCTTAAACCCAGCTAAAGCCTGAGATCATTTTAAACAGCCTGTGCCAATAGAAGGGCTTAGATCATCCCAAATACCTTAAACAGATCTGCAGCTTTAGGGGAGGAATTTGGCCACATTTGGTTGCTCGTTTGGTTTGGGTGATTTTGGTGTCGCCACTGGGTGACTCTGCCCAACCATTCCCAGAAAAACTGGGAATTTTGTGGGTTTTTGACCCTTTGGGTGTTTGTTTGACACTTTGGTGAGTGAACATGGCAAGAAAATCTGAATTTGTGACCCTGCCCTGGTGCTCAGGTCGGGATCATCTATAATTCCTGGACACTTGGGGTGATTTGGGGTAAATCCAGTTCTAATTTGCAGGACAAGCTGGATTTTGTTGCACCAGGTGAGGATTTTCAAAGAGTCTCCTGGCTGGGAGCCAGAAAATCAGGGAATTTTGTGATTTTTTGGGTGTTTGACATTTGGTGAGCGAACATGGCAGGAAAATCTGAATTTGTGACCTTAACCTTGCCCTCGTGCTCAGGTCAGGATTGTCTGTAATTCACTTTGGGTTATTTGGGATAAATCCAGTTCTAATTTGCAGGACAAGCTGGATTTGGTTGCACCAGGTGAGGATTTTCAAAGAGTCTCCTGGCTGGGAGCCAGAAAATCAGGGAATATTGTGATTTTTTGGGTGTTTGACATTTGGTGAGCGAACATGGCAGGAAAATCTGATTTTATGACCCTGCCCTGGTGCTCAGGTCGGGATCATCTGTAATTCCTGGACACTTTGGGTTATTTGCCATAAATCCAGTTCTAATTTGCAGGAAAAGCTGGATTTTGGGGGTCCATGTGGGATCTGATCCTTCCTTCTTTTGGAGGTGGGAAATCAGGATTAATTCAGGCTCAAGGACTTGGAGGGTTTGGTTTATTCCTGGATTAAATCAGGAGGAGTTTCACTCACCTGGAGAGCTGAGTTATTCCCACAGAGGCATTTCCTGGGAGCAGCAGCCCCTGGGATATTTTCTCCAGGAGACAAAATCCCCCAAAGCTGTAAGGAAAAACCTGCAGGGAAAATTCCTGCTGGAAAAAGGAGCTCAGGCACTTCCCTGCTGCTGGAATCTGGGATGGGATTTGCACTCTGGGGTGGGATTTGTACCCTGGGAATTCCTGATGGATTTTAGGATAGGATTTGGACTCTGGGAAGGGATTTGTACCCAGGGAATTCCTGATGGATTTTGGGATGGGATTTGTACCCTGGGAATTCCTGCTCCCCCTCTCACCAAAACTGCCACTCCTGGGGCAGCCTGGGCTGGGATTTTCCTCCAATCCCACTCCTGGTTTTGGGGCTGTGGTCACACAGAATGGGATTTGGGTTTTTTTTGGGAACATCCCGGATGTGGAAATTGATGCTGGAGCAGGAGGGGTTGGAGGTGGTGCTTAAAAAGCAGAATTCAGCTGAAGGTCTCTGCTCTGCTCCTGAGTCAGGGCAGCCTCAGGTGAAGGGGAGGTGAAAATCTTGGGGATATAAAAAGGTTTGGGATTGAAGAGAAATTAANCCTGCCTCCTGTCCCTCCATGCCTTGGCCCCAGTCCCTCTCCAGCTCTCCTGGAGCCCTTCAGGCCCTGCCAGGGGCTCGGAGCTCTCCCTGGAGCCTTCTCCTCTCTGGGTGAGCACTCCCAGCTCTCCCAGCCTGGCTCCAGAGGTTCCCATTCCCCCAATCCACGCACACCCAGGGTGCTCCCAGGGCTCATCAGAGCTGTCTCCTAATTAAGATCATTAGGAGATCGCCTCTAAGGCTCAGCTCCCACTGCAGTGAGGAGGTGACCTCGGCCTCAGGGACTCCCCTGGGATTTATTTTCCCGGAGCACGCGGGCAGCGTCACAGCACCCATCCGAGCAGCCTGGGCAGAGAGGATGATCCCGGATTTATGGCAAATCCTCCTTCGGGGGGGCTGGAGCCCAGCGGAGTCACCTGGCGGAGGCCAAACTTCATTAGCTGAACCTTTAATTGCTCCGGGGATGGGAGGGATGCAGCCACCACTGGCCGGGGTCAATCTGCAGGTTGGGAAATTAAGGAGAGAGAGAGAGGAGGGGGCAGCTCCCCTGGGATTGTATTCCCGACAAATAATGTCACTGACACGGCCGTGATTAAAGGATCGCCGGTGAATCCCTCAGGAAACTCCGCAAAGAAGCCAGGATCTCATTTTATTTCATGTGCAGGGAGCTATTCCCACAGTCCAGCTTTCCAGGGAGACCTCGGAGCATCTCTGTCTGGAAAAAAAAAGTGTTTGGTGGTTTGTTTTTTGTTTTTTGTTTTTTGGTTTTTTTTTCTTATGAGGGGAAATCTCCAGTATTTTCCCCCCATAAAAAATCAGGGAAAGAGACTTTTCATGTAGGCAGAGAGAGACAGGACGAGGGGGGATGGATTTGAATGAAAAGAGGAAGGATTTAGATGGGAGATTGGGAAGGAATTGTTCCCTGGGAGGGTGGGCAGGGGCTGGGATGGAATTGCCAGAGCAGCTGTGGCTGCCCCTGGATCCCTGGCAGTGCCCAAGGCCAGGCTGGACCTTGGGGCTGGGAGCAGCCTGGCACAGTGGGAGGGGTCCCTGGGGGTGGAATGGGATGGGATCTAAGGTCCTTTCCAACCCAAACCATTCCACGATTGCAGGATTCCCGCAGAAGTGGCAACAAGGAGAGCACAGAAGGGACAAATCCCTGCCCAGACCCCGGGATCAGCTGGGACAGCAGCACTGCCATGGTTCTCTGCAGGAGCCACATGGAATTGGCCCTTCCAGAGGCTCTGGAGCTCAGAGCAGAGGCTGGGAGGGACCTCAGGCTTATTCCCTAAGGGAAACCAGGAAAATCAGGCACCAAATTCCACATTTAATTATCACCTCTGTGAGTTCCCCTCTCCCACTGCCCCGGGGCCTCCCACGGCTGGGACAGGGAAGGTTTGCACTTCCCATGGGCTCGGAAAAATTTGGGACTGAGCAAAGAACTGACCAGAGCTCCCCAGAGCAGCAGAGCTCCATCCCCACCCAATTCCACGGGAAATCCCAAATTAGACAATCCCAAATAGGAAATAAATAAATATCTGCACATCATCAATCAGCAGTTCCTGGTCTGTGTTGGATGATTTATGACAGGCCAGGGCTCATGGCCGAAATTCAGGGACAAATGTGCTGGGAAAACCCCAAAATTCAGCTCCTGATCAAACGCATCCCTATGGAAAAGCAGCCCCAGGATCCCAGGATTCTCCCACTCCAGTCCCTGCTCTGGGCTCCCAGCAGCCCTGAAGTCATCAATAATTGTTTCTGTTTCACATCAGTTTGAGGATGTTTCCAGCAGATTTGGCAAATCCCAAATTCAGCTCCAGCGTTTTCCATTCCCTGCTGGATGTTCCTGCCGGGTGGGAATCTCTGGGATGATGGAGATGGGCTCTTAACCCCTCTGGGAGAGGAAATGGCTCTGCTCTCCCCCCTGGAACTGCTGCTCCTCACATTTATCCTCCTTCGGATTCATCTTCCTGACCCGGGAATCCCGAATTCCATCCAGATCCTTCTCCTCCCATCCCCACCCGTGTCCCAGCTGATTATCTCCTCAGGGAATTCCTCAAACTCCCGATATTCCCAGATTATCAACCTAACAGAGAGGCTCAACTCACTGCTGCTTTGGGGATCTCCTCTCCCAGTTTTTCCTCATCCCTAATTCCCCATGAGCTGCTCCCTGCTCTCCTTGCTGGGAATTCCTCCCTGTGCCGGCACCAAGCACCTCCAGGGATCTCCCAGGTTCTGAAAAATCTGCTGGAAAATCAGCTCTGTCCCTAAGAAATTGGGATAAATTGGTTTCATTTCATCTTTAATTATGCCATGAATTAATAATCTGAGGGACATGGCTGAGATTCATCACCTGACCTGGGCTGGCCTTTGGCTGCATCTGAGGGATGGGAAGGGAAGGGAAGGGAAGGGAAGGAAAGGAAAGGAAAGGAAAGGAAAGGAAAGGAAAGGAAAGGAAAGGAAAGGAAAGGAAAGGAAAGGAAAGGAAAGGAAAGATGAAGGAAAAAAGGGAACAAATGAGAAAAAGGAAAGAAGAAGGGAAGGAATGAGGGAAGAAGGAGGAGGGATCAGCTGCTTGCCGAGCAGAGCCAGGGAAGCCAAGGCCTCTGTGCCCAAGGGGCTCGGGACAGGGAGGGGACAGGGAGGGGACAGGGAGGGGACAGGGAGAGAGGGGCACAGAGCGCCCGGCACAGCCCCTGGGCACCAGCGGGCACCTGGGCTCTGGTCCTGCATTTTTCTCCCGCATTTTTATCCCCCGTTTTTATCCTACGTCTTTTATCCCACATTTTTCTCCCCTATTTCCCTCCCGTTCTTTTCTCCCTCGGGCTGGGTTCCGCAGCCCCGGGGTCACTGTGGGGCTGTGGGCGAGGAGGAGGAGGACGAGGAGGAGGAGGAAGCCCCGGCGGGGCAGAACCCCACAGGCCCCAGGCGAATTCTCCTCTCTTGTCCCGAAATCACCCCAAAATCAAAATCTGGGATTTTTTTCCCAGAGGAAAACGAGGGAATGAATGAATGAATGAATGAATGAATGAATGAATGAATGAATGAATGAATGAATGAATGAATGGAGTTTCCCCCCAGGGTTGGTTCCACCCCCATGGGCACCAGGTCCCAAAAACCCCGCGGGCTCTGCTCCCTCCGCATCCCTGGAAAACTAGGAATTGCTGAATCCTCCGAGGCCTCGCTCGGGAGAGCAGCTCGGGGCAGCTTGGAGGACGCAGCGAGAAACTGCATTTTTAAAAAAAAAAATTAAATATATAAATAAGATATTGAAATCATAAAAATATAAATGGAATATTTTTCAAATACTGAAAATCATAAAAATAAATATAAGTACATGTAATTAAATATAAAGATATAAAAGACGTATTAAAGTTAAGTGTGCATATATATACATTAAAACAATTATATGTAAGCATATAAAAGAAATATAAAAAATTAAGTGTACACTTAGAGAAATTAAATATAAATGTATAAAATAAATATTAAAATTAAATATTTCTAAAAATTAGAGA